>JAYMFT010066701.1:0-12913 GCA_038088735.1 Panulirus argus
CATTGGCAGTAGAGTCAGGCTGAAACCCGGAGATTCTTAGCACCCCATGACGCCGGGGACTAGGGGCCATGGCCATACGTTGTACAGACATTGTCGGTACGAGTTTATAAATGTTAGAGTGGATAGGAACTGGCAAGAGTACTTACGTGAAAAAAGATGTAATAATAATAAGCTAGGTATGATTAGGTGTGTGGTGCTTGTAAGAAGAAGATGGTAGCACTAGCCCGGTAGTCCCGTTTCGATGAGACAGTATGCAATAAGAAAGAGAAGAGCAGGAATGCTTGAAGATTCTGCATTAGACATTCTGCTTTCAGAGAAGAAAAAGGAGAATGTAAGCAGATTGACCAAGTAAAAACAAACTATTCAACTTTTCCTCCTACAGTAGCTATAAAATATTACATCAAAACCACACCCTAAACCATGAATAAACAACAATACACAAAACATTTTTAATGAAATTTTCAGAGTAATTTCTAAATGCTAGATCACTGTGCATCTTATACAATGTACTCCATTCTTGACTATGTTAAATACCTACATTTGTGTCCTGACTGGTAAGGGTGTGTGGACATCTGCCTGTGAGACTTCTCCACTGGGGTCCGTTCCATCATGAGGTAATTCTGCAGCAGAAAAATCCATGTCCTGTGCTGGATCTGACAAGGAATCAGAGCTCAGGGTGTAACGCTGGTCTCCAGCTTCATCATCTGAACCCATAGGGTCTGTGAGGGAATGGCTACGGGATGCAGCTCCTTTGATACGTCTTGCAGATTGCAGAAATGCTGCCATGCGATCAGTCATGCGCTCAGAAGCTGTGGATGAATTACTGGCACGACTGCTGGTAGACTCCCGACGCCGTTCAGATCTGCCAATTTTCACACTTATAAATCTCTGGCAGCTGCATATAAATTTTATAAAATCTTTATCATTCTAAAAGACAGAATTCAAAAACTATTATGGTAGCAAAAACGTGCTTTCCTTTTCATGCTTGTTCACTGTTTCCCAAGCTAGCGAGGTAGTATCAGGAACAGACAAAGCAAGGTCACATTTACTCACAGGCATTCGCTATCTGTCACGTGTAATGCACCGAAACCAAAGCCAGTGGTTCCCCTGGCTTGTTTCACATGCCCTGTTTCAGTCCACTGACATGAAAACATGCATTCGAAAACATCATACAGGCAAATATGACTTTAACATAAAACTATACAAAAGAAAAAAAAATACAAAGGAATACACACACAGCAACAGACAGACCATCTGATCCTTTTAAGATGTCTGTAATGACATGTGTGAAAAGAGTAGAAAACTAAACATACGACTGAAGGAGAAATAGCTGTTAGTTATAAATATAAGTAAAAATGTGCAAATAATGTTAGTCATAGACGTGAAGCAAAATATTTGTCAAGTCTAATCTCAAATGTAACTATGGTGCTGCTTTTTTTATATTTTTTACTTTGAAGGCTCCAGTCACTGACAAAAGTCCATATCAAGGCCAGACCCTAACTGAATTACTGTACAGTAAATGGTAAATCATGCCTAAAGTTAACAGTCCTGCTGATGAATTTTAAGTTTTGAAAAATGAAAAATCTTCCCTCTGAAACGATGTCCAGCTAATACAGATATAATCCCTGGGAATATAGCCTCAGTCACTCTCTTTTTAGTTATCTCCTAAGTGTATTTTGAGAACATTTTAAACTTGTCTTGTCTGAAAATGGCCTGCAAATGTCTTAAGTATTAGTAAAGAATCCAAGAAGCCCAAAAAAGTGATTAGTATAGAGTTAAAAGATGCAGGTGATATGCAGCGTTGAGGCAGGTGAGCATCTGGCACATGTGGGTCAGTTGCTTGGGTTACCTTCCTCTACTGTCAAATAGATACCTATAACACTAAAAGGTCAAAAAGAACCTGCCAGTCCACTTTGTCCATAGCTGCAACGAAGGTTCCCTGCACAAGGAATAAGCTGCTGGAGACAATGTAGAGCAGGCCAGGAATGATTAGGTGAACAACCAGAGCACAGCATCAGTGACCAAAAGCACAGCAAGCTCTATAAAACTTGTGTATGTTAATAAAATTTAGTTTCACGAGGTATTTTTGTCAACAATGTCTTTGTTTTAAGTACAAAACACTATGCTTAGATCTGCAGGGCCAGTACTGTCACCTAGGATCCAATCCTATAGCACATAGTAGTATAAATATTGACGCTGTCAGGAACACATATTCTTTGGCACTGTGTTTTAACAGCTCTTTTTAAAGACTTTCCTCTTAACAAACATTCCTCAAGAATGCATCTTTTCTGTTATAAGAGGACTCTCTGTCCATACTATAAATAATTTTCTTTTCTTTCTTTCATACTTGTTCACCATTTCCCACATTAGCGAGATAGTGCCTGAAGAGAATGGAGAAAAGGCCTTATTTAATCATATCCATTCTCTAGCTCTTGTGCACTGCGGTGAAACATATATATCTACCTATCTATGTATCTAACTATATCTCTGATTCCCATTCACTCCTGGAACTCCTTCAAGGGGTTAGCCACGTCAAAAGTCTTCATAACCGGTGAAGTTCAGTGCCATTTCTTGGCCTTTATTGCATCACCCTTAAAAGGTTGCTGGAAGAGGGTAAGTTTAGGCTGTGTTTTCAAAGGATCCCAAGTTGAACTCTCATCTTAATTCATTTGCTCAAAACAAGAACAATGTCATTTTCCTTCATCACCGATATGACATTTTATTAATAAACATGGCAATAAAACATATACTATCATCATAGTGATGGTTCACTCATCATTTTGCCTCATATTACTAATGTCTACCACAATACTTGTTCAATATGTCTCTTTGTGTTCTAACAATATGACGCTTCTAAGGTTCTCTAATATACAATCTTTGCTACTATATACACCCATTACCAAATGTTAGGATAGCAACTTTTATTTTTTATATTACTTGTTTCCAGTACTCTTAATAATTTACAGACCATCACTTTCAACTCCTAATTTTCCACCAACAGTTACCAAAAGCCAGAATTCTAGCCCTTCGTTTAATCACCAAAGATATATTTCATGGTGTGGAAGTTTGACAACAGTTAATCTATACCCAGTCCAGTCAACAACAATTCACTGATCCACACAGCCGCCAATGGGTTTGGTTTGGATCAAAACCTCTATTGTCTTGAGATACATAGTTCCATCAAAACCGCCAACTGAATAGAGCATGCCATTAACCACTGCTAAACCAACTCCAATCTGTCTTGATGTCATTGAAACAATAGGACTGCACTGACTGGTGTGGGGGTTGTAATGTTTAGCACTGAACAGCTCAGCACAATCATCTCTCCCACCAACACTATAGATCGTTATCATATACTGTGCACCAGCACTAATAATCACCCAGCTCTCGTAATTCATTTTCAGTTTCACCTACTGAAGTCTGGGCTGGTAAAATAGTATACATCATTTCAAGCAGGTATATTCAAAACCACAGTTGATAATATTGTGGTAGGAAAGCGACCTATGTAAACACCAAAGTTATAATTTCAACCCATGTATCCTAATCATCTCTAATACAGATATGTGAAATTTTTTTTGTTAATGTTAATGAAACAACAAACCAGACACTGGGTGTACTTAATGTCTTGGGTGAACTGGACTAAGCACTGCCGTAGTACTGCTCTTATATAATGGCTCTATACACTAATTATCACTGTTCTCAATATATTACTGTGTAAGTGCATATGCTTGCCCATGAGAAATGACCGGTTGGTCTTGTGCACTTGGACTTAATCCCTGATGAAGGTACTGTTGTTAGGCCAGCAACTGTGGTGACCTTGTAAGCTGTTGAATGCTCTAACAGCTGCTCACAGAAATGCTATAAGTTCAGGCACAATGGTCAGGCTGTTAGCCATTGTGGTTCAAACACCATCACACACACACTCGCTCTGGAATAACATACCTTACCCTAGTATATTACACCTCCCTTGATACATCAAAACATGATGATGCTGTCTGATATATTCCCAAATCAATATACAAAGTTTTCAATCAAGTCATATCAGAAAATATAAAAATCTCAAAATTTAATAAGAAAAAATAAAATCAACTGACTTTTATAACATTTTAGTTGATGTAAACTTGTCCTGGAAATGAGTAACTTTAGGACACATGTTCCCGAGCAAAATTACACGGGTCCAGAAGCAACAGTGAAATGTTACATTGTTATATGGGGTCACTTACTTTCTTCGCACACTTGCAAGGAGTTTGCTAAGGCGAAGTGATGATCTTTTGCCAATGGTTAAATCATCCTGTGTAGGTGCTACATGAGGTGGTTCTGATGAAGTCAGTTCCTCTAACACAGGAGCACAATCAGAGAGACTTCGTTGGTGTCCCATGACTGATGGAGGCTTTGATTTGTGTGGCAGTGTCTAAAAATGAGGAGAATGTATTACATAACATAAGTATTCTTTAGGAGGAAAAAGTTCTCATGGGTAGTCAATAGCATATCTACTCTGCTGACCTGTGGGGTTGAGACTTGCAACTCCAGTTTTACAAAACTAATTCCCACAAAGGATTCATGTGTGTATGTAATGAAAATGGGGGTCAGGCAGAGCTAATACATAAAACAGAAACAGAAAGTATACACTCACTGACTTTGGTAGACTATGGTACCAACTTTGAGAAAGATGAAATGAAAGAGTATTACAAAGGCAACTTCATATTCCATTGATGGTCCTTTGCCTTTGATTAATTTCATATTGCACTCCCACTTTTTTTGTTTCATGGACATTATCAAACTGGAATGATGTGATACACTGGGGTTGATGTGCTGGCAATGGATTGAACCAGGGCATGTGAAGCATTTGGAGTAAACCATGGAAAGTTATATGGGGCCTGGTTGTGGATAAGGAACTGTGGATTCAGTACATTACATATGACAGCTAGAGAATGGACGTGAGTGGATGTGGCATTCCTTCATCTGTTCCTGGCACTACCTTGGTAATGTGGGAAATGGCAATCAGGTATGAAAAAATGAAAAAATCTAGAAAAGACATTAATGTATACCAAAAAGTTTTTACCCTTACAAGGCTCATGGTCCTAATGAAATTTCACCATATGTGCTGAAGATATTGCAAATGCACTACACAAACCTCTTGAAGTACTGTTGATGTTGCTGGAGAAAGGCAAAGTGCTAAGGGAGTGGAAAAATGCAAACATCATATCCATCTATAAAAAAGTAGACAAGGAAGTGCTGAACTAAAGACTAGTCTCCTTGATGAGTGTGGTCTGTAGGGTACTAGAAAGTTAATCAGAAAGAAAGCATATTTTTGACTTTCTAAACAGGAAAATTTACCTAGGTGAGAGGCAACAAGGTTTTAAGGAAAAGAGGCCATGTGTAACAAACCTCCTCCATTACTGTGAAAGAGTTAGCTCTGTCTTAGACAAAAGGGATGGATGGGTAGACTGTTTATATCATGATCGACAAAAAGCATTTGACAAAGTACTGCATGGGAAGCTATTTAAGAAGCCAGAATGCCAGGCATGAGGAAGGGGGGAAACTCCTCTAATGGACAGATGATCATCTTAGTGTAAGGGAACAAAGGACACATGTCAGAGGAGCCTTCCCCAAATAGGTAAAAGTCACCAGTGGAGTGCCCTAGGGTTCTGTTTTGGGTCTGTTACTCTTCTTGATTTATGTAATGATCTGCTTGAGGTATAGACTCCTACTTTAAATATATATGCAGATGACACAAACAGCATGAAGGAAGTGAACTGTGAGGAGTATTGCATCAGCTTACAAGGAAACCTAAACAGACTACAAAGTTGGTCAGATACATGGATGATGAAATTCAACCCAAGCAAATGTAGAGTATTAAGGATGGGACACAGTAAAATAAGGCCTTAGTATGATTATCATCTAGTAAAAAATTAGCTTCAAGATAGTGTGTGCAAAAAGGGTTTGGGAATCAACATTCCACATTTGGAGAAGAGCAAAGGAGACAAACTGTCTTCTGGCAAGTATCAGAATAGCTTTCAAGTACATGGATAAAGATATATCATGCAAGCTTTTCATACCCTATACAAGGCCAAAATAAATAGGCTTCTCAAGTTTGGTCACTTCTAAAGAAGCACATAAGAACTCTTAGATGGTACCAGGATTAAGAAAGCTACATTACAAGAAAAGGCTAAAGGCTTTAGATTTGCCCATCTTGGAAGACAGAAGAGTGAGGGGTGACTTGATCACAAAATTTAAGTTTTTAAAGCTGATTGATGACTTGGACAGTGAACAGTTTTTTGAGAGATATAGTGATAGAAGAACAAGAGGACATAAGATGAAATTAAGCTGGAAACTTGTTAAAAAGATGTGAAGAAACACTTTAAAATATAGGAGTGGTCGGTGAATGGAACAGAATGATTGAGAACATGGTTAATACAGACAACATGCATAAATTTTGATGCTCTATGATAGCAGAGAATGTTCAAGAGATGGGATTCCACAAATATATTACTCCCTCCCCATACAGTACAAACAGGTAATTATAATACATATAAGTATGATCATAAGTAGCAGCTGGTATGTATAAAAAGAAGGATGTACATAAACATGGTTCAGATTCATCTTCAGCTAAGGTCTACTGACACTATAATCTCATCATATTTATCCCTTCACATGGACCCCACCACTTATCAAGGCACAACATGGGTAGTGCTCTATGCCAAGATTGCTGTACCGTGTTTCTTGTCACTGTTTCAAGTTTCCATTGAATAATAACAGTATCTCATAACACTAGCTTCATCCTCACTCCATCCAAGTGTGAAATTTTAAAAATAAGATAATATAAAACAGAGATAATAATGTAATAACACTGTGAACTACCTGGAGAATTGTACTCAAGTTCCAGAAGTGTATCATAAGAATTCAACTGTAATTACAATACAGTATAAACTCTGAAAACATCAATACCAAAGTGCAATATCAGTGATATAAATACACCAGTCATTATTGAGTAGTAACTGACAGGTCATACAGTGTAGTGATGTGAGTGTATCTATGGGGGAAGAGTGCAGGGCATCTGAGCAGTATGTGTTCATTGTTTTCATCAAGGTTGCTACATCGTGGGTATGAAGATTCCTGGGATGTGATGAATCAGAGTCTGCTGTACAGCAGGGATGGCTGATGTCAATTCAAGAGCATATGTAGGAAAGTTTAAACTGTGTTTGTCAGTCAAATGAAAGGATGATTACCTGCAATTGTGGGTGTTATCACCTGAGGGATAGCTATCAACTACTGGCTAGCCAAGAAACTAAATGTCTGAATAGGAGGGCAGCTGACCAGCCATCTGAGATGACTACTTTGTCTGATGTTTGACTATTTTCAACTAAGCCCATGACAGTTATTGCCAATGCATGTCACAGGTAGTTTGCTGTCAGGTATATAAAAGGGAAATTCTCTGACATCCACTTTATCAATAACCAAACCTTACATATTAACAGGTGCATTTCATTGTAACTATAGAAAGGTAACAACCTCTGTCAGGCTTCTTTAGACAAGCAAGATAGCAACTTCAGTGGTAAGAATGTATCAGGCTGTCTGGGGCCATGACCTGAAAAAGTAACTCAACAAAAACTAGTTACTGTAAGATAAAGCATCTAAACTTTACCCAACTTCCTTTAAATTTGCTATCTAAACTTAGGATATCAGCATGACATTCTTGGGCCAAAGAATGCCATGGGATCTATCAAATTATCATAATATATTCTAATATAAGAGCCTTACTGAATACCAACCTGGCTTTTGCCAGAAGTGGGATATGATTCATCTAGCCCAATGCCCTCTACTAACAAGGACCCACCATCACTGCCATCTTCGGAATCATCTCCAACATAGAATCCAGGTCTGTAACAACAAAGCATAGGCAAACATATCATCAATTCTAACCGTAACAATATCAGTCTTATACAAGTATAATTTTCTTACAACAATTTACCACTACATTCTTCTTACATTCCTCCCAAATTCACAGCTGCTGAATTCACTAATAAGTGATTTTTCCTTTACCTACTCATAATTCTTTTTTCCTAAATTAGAATTCACAATTATAAAGCTAGATATAACTAACATAAATTTGAAAAGAACATTTAGCTTATCTATGTGTGAAAGTGATAAAAAATCAAAAACACAACAAATTTTTAGAATCATCACACTTATAAAATGTGGTAAACTATGAGACTGGTTTGAAATATGAGGTCAGAGACAAATGTACTTGTGTCCATGGCTATGTTTCTGGAAAAATGTGGCACAACATGGTGTTCATTTACATAGCTTGATAATTTATAAAGGGTGAATGATGTGTTTATATTGTCTGAAAATATTTACAGTATCTGTAAATTGGTTACAAACAGTAAGAGAAGGTACAAAGAAATCTTCTGTATATTCTGTAAAAGATGTAACCATTTTTGATAAAATATACAGTACACACGCTTTCTTTTAACTCCTCTATCACTTGATGCCATTCTGAATTGTAAGGACTGCAAAATTATTGAATAAATGAGGTCACAATTCTTTGTATACAACCTGCCATCACAAGAGCTTGAGGCAAAAAGAGGCCAAAACAGAGCAAGTATATGGATATTCCTTGACAATCTGGTGATGTGGTGGGGTGAGAAAAACACCTATTGGGTGGGAAACACTATACTGATTCTAATGTTTTGACAGAGTCTTGATCATAGAATAAGTGCAAAAGAACAGGACTCCAGCTTATATATGTGTTATCGTTGCCCTTCACCCTCCTGGGTAACTGGTGTGACCTCTACATTCTTCTTACATTCCTCCCAAATTCACAGCTGCTGAATTCACTAAAAAGTGATTTTTCCTTTCCCTACTCATAATTCTTTTTTCCTAAATTTGAGTTCGCAATTATAAAGCTAGATATAACTAACATAAATTTGAATTTTGAAAAGAACATTTAGTTTATCTATGTGTGAAAGTGATAAAAACATTAAAAACACAACAAATTTTTAAAATCATCACACATAAAATGTGGTAAACTATGAGACTGGTTTGAAATATCGCGTCAGAAACAAATGTACTTGTGTCCATGGCTATGTTTCTGGAAAAATGTGGCACAACATGGTGCTCATTTACATAGCTTGATAATTTATAAAGGGTGAATGATGTTTTATATTGTCTGAAAATATTTACAGTATCTGTGAATTGGTTAAAAATGGTAAGCTAAGGTACAAAGAAATCTTCTGTATATTCTGTAAAAGATGTAACCAATTTTGATAAAATATACAGTTCACACGCTTTCTTTTAACTCCTCTATCACTTGATGCCATTCTGAATCGTAAGGACTGCAAAATTATTGAATAAATGAAGTCACAATTCTTTGTATACAACCTGACTGCACAATAGCTTGAGGCAAAAAGAGGCCAAAACAGAGCAAGTATATGGATATTCCTTGACAATCTGGTGATGTGGTAGGGTGAGAGAAACACCTATTGGGCAGAAAACACTATAATAATTCTAACGTTTTGACAGAGTCTTGATCATAGAATGAGTACAAAAGAACAGGTCTCCAGCTTATATATCTGTTATTGTTGCCCTTCACTCTCCTGGGTAACTGGTGTGACCTCCCGAATGGTTGTGTCCAGCATTTGACCTTGCTGCCTCTGAAATGTTCCCCCTGGCCACCCTTGCTGTGACTGACCTCATAGTCTCTGTCAAGCTTGATCCTGCCACCTCTGCTGTGGTGATCTGTCTCCCAGCCACTCTAGCAAGGTACACAAAGCCCTTCCGGTGATTCGTGTTTTATTTGTCGCTACGTAAGCTGCTTCAATTGTTTTTCTTACTTTTCTTGAACTGCCCTTGTTAGCATTTTCATCCCACTCCAGTTCAGCAGATGCCCTTTTTCCTCTGCATCCACCATCAGTGAGTTAGAAGGGTGCACAGAACCTCTTAACTCATCAATAATAACAACTGAACAGCCCCACATCATAAGAGAAGCAAGGAACTTTACAGTGCTTGCATCACATTTGTGGTGAAAAGTATCATAGCCTGGTTGCTTGTACACTTGCACAATACAGCCACCTGTCATAGAAAAGGTGGACTTGTCACTCCACAAGACACTTCTGAACTTAGTTGTATCTCACACTACATATTTAATGCAAAAATCAACTCTTTTCCTTCTGGTGCCTACATGTTACGAGTGGTTTGGGAAGCAGCCTGCAGCTCCAGTACTTAAGGTCATTGTGTAGGTGGCACTGCATTGCACTATCCTTATTGACACATCACTGAGCAGTCCAGAGTGTTTTTCTTTTAATTTTTATGCACTCAAGCATGGATTTGCATCCATTTGACATTAAAAACATTCAGAGCATGTGGAAATGTTTTTCTGGCCTTCTCCAAGTGTTTCATGTGGGTCATTTTAGTGGTGCCGCTGCTATCATTAAATTTCTTCAACCGTTGTTGTAATGATCTCAAGCTCACACAACCAAGATTAGAAATTTCCTCAAATGGGGTATTTCCCTTGTATAGTGCAAGTATAGAAGCTATCTTATCTCTACTAAGCTGAGTACTTCCAACCATAGTAGGTGGAAGAGGTATGAAATTGGAAAAAACAACGGAAATCCAGAGCATAGGTGGGAAGCACAACAACAAATTCCCACATCCTACAACAACAAAACTGCTATTTACATAGGCTCATGTGATATACCAGCACATTACATAGTTGAAAATGTTTACTTGAGGGCATCACCTTCACTGGCAGACTTTAACACTATTTAAGAGGGGTACAATGATTTCTGTCTGGAGTACATAATTTGTATAAAATTAGGAAGCAGCAGCATTTCCTGCCTCCCTTGAAGATAACTCCCTTTGATGTCACTATACCTACTTATCCACCCAAGAATCTAAATACTTATAATCTTCACCTTCAACACATATCTTTGACATGTAATGGACACATGAAATAGATACTAATGATTTTCCTAACAGAGTCAAGGATTCAAACCCACTCCTACTGTGTGGTCCATCTCAGACCAACCAGTAGGCCATGAGATCCCCTATCACATCACATCACATAACATGAAGGGTATGGAAAGCCTGCACCTGCATTGGTCATCAAAACAATCCTCCAACACCATGGTAAAGCTTATATATCACTGATACGTAGGTGAAAAACGTGAGCCAAGGTTCAATTATGCCATGAGTTTGGTATAGGTAAGACAAAATTAGTAGAGGATACCTTTCACCTACCTGTGTTACAAGACACAACACTGCTGCATAACTGATCATTTTTAATATTTCAATTCTATTTCTTCGACAACTTCTTAACACAGTATCATTCAAAACATCCAGGTTTCCAACTTTTCCATCATCTAGTCAGCTGCAGGTCTCAACATGGTTGAATAATCAAACTTATGCTAAATAACTATATTTGTGAATGCAAATGAATTCATATGCATTCCATATGTGTCTTGTGTAAGACATGTGTGTTATGTCTACCCATTTTAATTCTTTTTTCTTTATCTATCCCTTTCAGTCCTCTTTTTTGCATTTCCCAACCAAAGATTTTTTCAATTAATCTAAAAATCTAAAGGGAAACTGATCCTGTAAATCAGTTCATCATAATTTTACATGACATGAAAGATTCAAAAAGGGAAAACAAACCTTCTTTGCAGCTGTAATCTCCTAAAGTTTCCTTAACATTATGAAAGTTTCTGAAACACCTTCTTCCACATAAATGTCATATTGGGGCCCAAATAAAACTTCACAATCTTCTTCATCATCATAATCCTCTATATCACTATTTTTCATCAAAACTTTTCATTAATTCTTTTCATGTGGGCAATCCTTAATGTCTGTGACTGCCAGACACACTAATCCACTCTCACATATACCAGATGCATGCTATGATAGGGATCCTTTTGCCATGGTGTTTGTAGGAAAAGTGAGAGCTGCAAAATTTTTGAGGTGAATCATGACTGCTGGTGGCACCTGGGTTTTATATGTATGGGTTGCGGCTACTCCAGGAGATTCAAAATGAGGAAGAAAACATCAGCATATATTTTGTACATATGTAGGACTCCAGTCCAAAGTGAACATAAGGGTGTAAGACTGAAAAAGTTAAATCACCTTGGTTTTTAACTTCATGACACAAACAAAACCCACCATAAGAAAAGAATAAAGCCACTTACTTTGACAGTTCATAGTCATCAGCATCACTCTCTGATATCTGGTGACTGCCAATATTAATGTAATTTTCATCAACTTGTCCTTGATTAGCTGCTGCTGACCAAACATCCATTAATTCCTCTACAAACTGCCATCGTTCATGGTGATGGCGCTGCACACATTCCCAGCCTGTGGAGCAAGAGCACAATTATAAATAACAAAGGATCCTGATAATAAATTTTACTATGCATTTGGTGTGACATATGATTCCATAAATGTCTACTGTATTTGTCTAAAGAGGATTATATATTCTCATTTCAACCTTTCTTAGTTCTGTACAGTAAACAAATGAATACAGATTGGAATACCTCTAGAACCCAAACATTCTAAATGCCACATATTTGAACACTTTCCAGTATCTAGATTACATAAAAATACAAAGAGAAACCATTCCAGGTTATGAAAATCTTATCTGCATGGGATCCTTGTCTTGCATGCTGCATTGTGGCCATCAGCAACTCAAGAGTGGGCCGTTTTGATACTTGCTTCTCTTTCTACACATCAAAACTTTGGAACTCTCTACCTTCTCATGTCTTTCCCAGTAACTATGGCCTGGCACATTTCAAAAGACATCCTTCACTTTCTCAAAAATTCGTAAATACTTTCCCTAGTCTTTTCTTTTTCCATTTCATAATTTTCTATATTTCAATTAAGGCCCAGCCTTGATGTGGACTTCGGTCCATGACTGGAGCCT
>JAYMFT010066712.1:0-14716 GCA_038088735.1 Panulirus argus
TGAGAGGTTCGCCTCGCCTGCCTTATTTAACGAAATGAAACGCCGCTGTCATATTCTTGTGGTACGTTCTGGTGATGTTCTACATCATGCATTTATATGTCTTTAATTCGGAAACATTTATTGAATACAGAGACGGGCATAGCAAGCAAACAAACCCCGAATCCCGCCACCGCAAGCAATACTCTTGTAAAAACAATTCTCTTGTGATTTTTCGTGAGTAATACTTTTCTGGAAGTTGAAATAATAGAAAAATAATTTCAAAGCAAGAGTAAGCTTTCAGCAGCCTATATTTGCAAATATTTACAAATATTTCCCAACGCAAGGAGGTCCCCGAGCATCGATGTAAATGCCATCGTTCCAATATTCCGTCGCAGCGTCATGTTGTGAGGACCAATAAGCGTCGCCTTGCTATTGCATTACCAAGACAATTAATACGTCCGTCTCTTCGTCTATGAACACGGCTCTTTACGTCCTTGACCTCTAAACTCCGGCCTCGTAAACTAAGACAGATGTAGAATTTCGTGTGCGGTAACCAGCGTGCCTCTCTGCTATCCAACAGAGTACAAAATAAGTGCATATGATACCATGGATGCCATTTAGAAGTATATAACCCAAATTTAGTTACAATAGGTCTCGATGTATTTATATGATCATGAACAAATATTGTTGACTTATGAGTCTATGAAGGGTGGGTTTCGGAAAGATTTAGAGGTATTTGGCAAAAGGTTCGCAGCTGATTAAGCCTAAACGCTGGTTTTGACTCGGGCACCACATTATGTACCACTAAAAGGAGTACCGTTTGTTCGAGAACTTCTTGCTCAGAGTCCATCATTTCCCTGCTCCTGACTGGAGCGTGATCTTGAAACTGCAGGAGACCCATAGAAGGGCTCCTAGGGTGGTATAAACAATTATGAATCCCGACTCTACGACGACACCGCTGGAAAAGGAAGGTATAATACACTTAGATATGCACTAACTCGGAGTTTCAGTTGAAGATTCGTTACGTTTCGGGTTCACTGAGCTTATTCTATAGGTTTACCTTCGAATTCTCGTGTGAATCAAAAAGCTTTTCTTCGATTGTTCATCAGGAAAATTGTGTCCAGTACTGTAGTGAAAATCTTGCATGGTACTGTGATAGTTTTTCATTTAGATTGTCCTGATTATTAAAGGAAATCGATGACAGTGATAATGTAAGTTCCATAAATGAGTATTTCGACAAGATGTAATTTCATGATTGTTTTTAGAAATGGTATGAAAGCAGACACACATAATAGGAAGGTATTTAATGAATCATGACTGTAAATCTTTATCTTCGAGCTAAAAAGGCGCAAACAAGCAATAAGTTAATCGAATTTTGAAAATTGCCAGGAATTTTTTGACCCACAAAATCCCAGACTTGACCCGTCTTATCCCACTACCGGGTCAAAAGGTCAGCCATATATATAATCTGACCCACCTTGAATTCTTTCCCAAGTGACCCGCTGACCAGTTTCCAACTCTAACACCGCATCAAGACGAGAGAAATTATCCACATTATTTTTGTTCCTTCTTTTTTAGGTCCCCATAACCTCGTCAGCCACCCGGGTCCTCTCACCGCCGCCACTACCACCTGTTGCCTTTGTGAGCCTTACTGCGGCCGAGGCCATCGCCTTCAGGAACCCTCTGTAGCCATCATCTCCGTCCGCTTTCACGACAACCACCACCGCTTACGAAGCGCTCCCATAACACCACCGCCTACCACGCCACCTCCATCAGCACTGTGATGGTAAGTAGCTCTCTGTACTTTGGAAGTAGCGATCCTTGTTCCCTTGCATGGTATATGTGTAAACACTCAACACACAGCGCCTGAGCGTCCTCCACATTCGCGGTTTCAATCTGCTTCAGACCAGTCCCAGCGGCGAGGTAATTCTCGTGTCGGACAAGCTACTCGAGCTGTTCGAAGCTACTCTGATCTGAGGACTCTAATGAGCCTGTTCGAAGCTAGGCTGCTCGAGCTGTTCGAAGCTACTGTGATCTGAGGACTCGAACGAGCATGTTCGAAGCTAGGCTGCTCGAGCTGTTCGAAGCTACTCTGATCTGAGGACTCGAACGAGCCTGTTCGAAGCTAGGCTGCTCGAGCTGTTCGAAGCTACTCTAATCTGAGGACTCGAACGAGCCTGTTCGAAGCTAGGCTGCTCGAGCTGTACGAAGCTGCTCTGATCTGTGGACTCGAATTAGCCTGTTCGGACTGGTGCCAAATTAACTTGTCATCCTTTTATCTCCTCCTCCAGTACCATATCTTTTTTTAAAAGTATTCCCATTCAACATCAATTTAATTTGTTTGCACTGGATTGAAATGCACAATGAATAATGGGTATATTTAATACTTGGGGGAAAATCTGGAAGACGTTTACACGAGAACTCCTCCAAGCGCTTCTAGTGACAAAGACTTGTAGCACAATCGCCATATTTGTCTGGGAGTCGTCTATGTCAGGGTGAACGTCTCTGGAGGCTGAGCCAGCGATAGCGCTCTTGGTGGGTGATTATCTTTCCATGATTAGGTGGCGCTCGCCAGTGCTGGGGGGAGACGCTGTCAGTCGTGTAATCGAGGTGTCGGATGATTGAGGACAGTTGCGCACCTGCTGTAGGACTCGTGTCTAGAGGGTGGACGACGGAAATGTGTACGCAACACCCAGTCGGAGTCACTGCGACGACGTCGTAGCGATGACTACTATAGCGAGTAAATGTGAGAGCGTTGTAGTTTATTCCCGACACCTTATTTACTGTAGAATCTTGTAGGTTTTCAAGTGGAGTTGTCGTGTTGCGTAATAGAATTAAGATCGGGGTAGGATCAATGACATATTTCCTCACCCTACGATCTTTAAACGAGTCTTTAGTACGGGTGGCTACGATGATCAGGGAAATCATGGAACAAGGTTCCCTAAACGTGAAACATTTGAATTAAAAAATCGGGAAAAACTATGAATATTTCAACAACCTTCTCTTCGCAAAAAGGAAAAAAATGAAAGTAAAACAAAGATTTCATTATGTTATTGGTCATTGTTTGTGTTTCTGGGATTCGGTTGATAATGCGCTGTGATCAAATCCGTTTATACACAGTTGTAATTTAACGTAAAATTTGTTAAAACATTTCTGAAACTTAACCTACATTACCTAGCATCCTTATATCCCAAGATTTACCTTAAATTTCAGTATGTAAGTGGAAAATATATACCTGCGTTTACTTTCGCAAGCTGCGTGATGTCACATACACAAATGTTTGCAGTGAATCCGATGGAATCCGTTGCATCTACAAAAACACAAACGTCAGTAAGCAACTGCTTGTATATGGGACAATAACAGTCAATTTCTTTTTTCAAAAATATCCTAAATAACAGCTGCCAGGGGAAGTTATGTGAGGTTTTCATAGGTTTGTAGATTTACAAAAGTACTTCCATTGGTTCCATTAACTTATACAAGTTTTTCCATACGTTCCATTGATTTACAAAGAACTTCCATAGATTATCTTGATTTACAAAAGTGTTCCTATAGATTTAGTGGATCTGTGCGTGTTCATCTACTTTCGACATTGCCTAACCCTAGATTCTCCATGCTCTCCGGCCCTCCCCACTGTAGACTAGTCTAATACCACCACGCAAAGTACATCTATATCATTAAAAAAGCTTCATGATTATGCAGTAGATAAGTTAGTAGGACTGAACTCAAACTTTGCCTGAGATACCATTCCAACGTGACGTAATTCCAGTTTTATCTCCAAAAATGCTTTAAAGTACTTGATGCACTAACCAGGGAAACTTTCTCCAACCGTATCCTTTAAAGAGAATAAAAGAGTGCAAAGTTCAATCGTGAAAGGTGACCAGAGTATGATTTACAGTATGAGGCTACAGAGTTCGAAGCGATTAACAGCATCAGCTGCTGAGACGAACGGATATAATAGTTTAACTCTCACTGGTGCTACAAAACAGTTTCTCTTACGTGTGTATTACAACTTTAAGTGAACAATGAAACATAAGATACAATAAAGTTCAGATTACATAGCGTGGCTGATAAGCTCATAGTTGACAGTTATAGGAAGATTGAATAAAAGAAAGACCCTAGTAGGCTAATAAGGTGCGTCAGTGAGGGCCATGGCCCGAACATGGACACTCTCAATAAGCTGGTAAGGTGTCAGCTAGAGCCATGGCCCGGACATGGACACTTCTGGTAGGCTAATCAGGCCTGTTAGCCGGGGTCATGCCCAGGACACTGACTAATTACCCTGTCAGTAAGGGCTATGGCCCGAACATAGACACCAGTGGTCAACTAATTAGGCTTGTCAATAAGGGCCATTGTTCAGACATGATCACCTCTGGTAAACTGATTATATATGTTGGGGCCTTGACCCAGACATGAACAACCCAGGTATATTTCGAGCCTCGTTACAAGCCAATCACCAGTTTGGTTTGTCACACCAGTAGAGTTACCGTACCAATCAAGAAGACGACAGCCGTAAATAAAAGGACCACGGACGAAAATTGGTAATCCACTATTACAAAATCCGCCTCTGAGGCGTGAAATGTACGTGAGGGTGACCTACTCTTAATTGGATGCTGAAGCACACATCAATATGCATGTATATTTGAAGTTACCACGATTATTCATCAAATTATTGCTGAAAACTGAACTGCGACCTAAAACAACTTTGGCGGGGACACTGACACAGATGTGGGGTTTGCCTTTAAGGGGTAGAACTGAACCCGGGCTTAAGAGATAACTCGTACTGTATACGGACTTGGGCGCCGCAGGGCAGCATAACGATTCTTCGTGTAGTGTGTGGACACGAGTTAAGTATGATTCGAGATCTCTATAGCGTAAAACAAACTGGGGTCTTGTTTGGTGCCCTTACATGTCTGGAAAATACAGTTGCCTTTTACACTCCTTTTAAGAAAATATTAAAGGACTTTTGAGACAAATTTCGGTCTCTAGCTTCAATCTAACTCACCGGACCGATGGTACAATGTGGATGGGTCTTTTGGCGCTAATTACTATAAACGTTTTTAAGTTAAGAAATAAGTTAGAGAAGATTTTGCTGTCTTGTAAGGTTACCAGAACATGCCGACCCTCAATAGTATTGTCTCCAGTGCCGTCATCATCCTTTGTCACTGGTCAACCATCATCACCATCATCGATAAAGGCCTCCTTAATGCCATTAACCTCGTCGTTTTCACAGTCTCCGCCTCACCGTCACAGTAATCTCCCCCTTCAGGGAACACCTGCCATCACAGTCACCCTTTTGCCTCAGGACACCCTTGCAGCCCTTGTCACAGACTCCTTCAGCAAACACTTGCCCAGCCAGCGTCGCTCTCCTCCTTCAAGATACTACCCTCAATACCACCGTCACCGACTCCCATCATGGAATGTTGAGTACCATCGTCGCACTCCTCCCTCAAGGTATCGCTGACGACCATCCCCAACCTACCATAGGGTAATCTCGCCTCCACAGGAACTGCCTCCCTCACCATCCGGGTAACCGTTGGCTTACTGTTAATCCCCATTGTCATGGCGACCTCAGCTCCCTCTCTTTGTACACATGGAAAAGCACCTGCCACAGTACCGTACCAGCAGGTCTGCCTCTCAGACCCACATCCTTATTTTGCTACAGTCTAGTTCCGCCGATGATCAGGTGACTGTCTCAGCCACCGCGCGGCTCAAACGATCCCAGACGACTCCGACCTAAGGGTTCGAAAGAGGCTGTTCGAACCGATGCCAGACGAGTTTGCTTTGCAGCTGTTACATTTTCACCGCTCAAACACAGGTTGTTTTAGTCTTTAAAAATATTGACCATTGTCCCTCTTCACTATCGCTTAACTATGACTTGATTTGAGCCGACTGAGATACTAAACAAATAATAAACGTGCTTAATACTATGGAGACTTCGGCGGATATCAGTTCGGAGGGCTCCTCTGTGTCAATCTCGGGATAGAGATCAGTCTTCAATGCGTCGGTCTGGTTGCTTACGCGGTTCTTGGAAAGTAGCAATGAGAAGCCCTCGTTTTGTTGTTGTCTCTGCGTAGGTACACGAAGTTGCAGTTTGAAACTGAAGCTGCAGTGAGGCTTATGTGCAAGAGGCGTTCGCTCCAATCATTTGAACCGAGAGGTGGTTTTGTGTGGGTATATCCGCTCGTTGCTTCATTTTCCGCTGGTCTCTCATCGGTAGCTGCTGTCCAGAGAACTAGTCCTGTCGTGTCTAGGTCTCGACCAAGCAGACACACCAGAGTGTTGAATACGGGCGTCGAGATTGGGCGAGGACGATATTCAAATCTACGAATAATGAGACTGGTATCTCGCAGTGCTGGTAGTTTCACGACACCTTGTTAGACTCGTACTACTCCGCCTCAGAATGACTGTGAAACACATTTATATTGTCTTATAAACGAACACTACAGGACATAAATGCTGTTGCAGAGAAGATCCTAGCTTATCCAGGACTGATTTAGTACTAAAGCTTTTCCCTACTAAACTTGTGTCTAGTAAAAATCATTTATTTTTCCTACCAATTATTGCGGATCGTCAAATCACATACTTTTACCACAAGCATCTCTGTATAAGTGTGCATAATGTGTGTCATGTGTAAGTTGCTTAGACCTCTGGAACTAACCTTGGCGTTGGCAGTGCTTTGATTTGAACCTCATCAAGTCACGTGACAGCTGGTAGCCAGTGAATTTCGTATCTATAGACGCATATCCATCAGTGTGGTAACGATTCGAGTGGGAAGATAAGCAGTAGCGTCAGTAATCAACAGACTGGCGAAGAATAGACGAGAGATCGGTCCAGGACCTCCGGACCAGACATCCGTACTTTGTTCCCAAAGTTAGTATCTATGGACAAGAGTCTAGGAGTAAGACACAAAATTGCCCAAATCTTGTACCGAATCTTGGTTCGAATCCAGCAGGTTAGGGGCAACCCACTTTCCCTCCCGCCTTCCTGAGTTTTTGACCAGTTGAATTGCTTTTGTGAGGTTGGCTTGATTTGAATGAATACTGAATTGTCTTCTTCACTACAGGCTGACAACGTTATCACGAATCTTCTTCCTTCTACCTGTCTACCACCTTTATTTCTGCAAGCCCACCTGTCACCAAGTGACACAAGCACTGTTCCAGACCACTTTCTAAAGACTGTAACGGTAAAGTTATGTAACTGAGTCATAGTTATACGTGATTGTTGGATTCCATTTGGCGGGTATTATCCGTGCAATCCACCAGCAACCGCTAGATTGACTACCAAGAGGGTATGTCTAGTATAGCATGCCTCATTAACAGCCTTGGAAATTAGCTGCAGCTTAATGTGCAGAGGATGTGTGGACCAGGTGTGTGTGCTTTGAAACCTGTGTGTGAGAAATGCTTTGTGAAAGGGAGGGATTTGTATGTGGCATTAATGGATCTGACGAAAGTGCATTATAGGCGTTCATATAATTGCCTAGTATGTGACTGATACCAAATGATTATTCTTGATATCTGAATATCTATACTAGTTTGCAATGTCTGTGTCTTGAGTTAAATGCGCCAATGTAGTTTTGCATTTAAATGGGGATCTTATTTTCCTACTGCACTTTCAAGTCTAACTTTTGTCTTAGTGTTTAGTTTAGATTGTTTTGTTAAGAAATTTGCATACACACACACACACATATTCATTTTGTTAAAGTGATCAGATAACTGTTTTCTTTACCAGAATCCTTCAAATTTTATCTGGTTGCCTAATATCTTTATACATGGCTAGGGGGGTTGTGTAACATGCCTCCAAATTTGTCTCAAATTTCCGATATGAATCCATATAATCAACTTCAGGAGCGTGTGGAAAGGTCAGCAGAGCAGCTGGGAGTGATTACGAGTAAAAAAATTGGGCTGAGTAATACCTTTACACGGATATGCAGTTTGTGCTGCGCTCTCATTGGTTGTAACGCGATGCTGGGGCATGTAGCTATAGTACCTTGTCTTGTCCCATGTTCTAGCCGTTGATTTTTGTTTGTTGTTCCTCGATAAATACAGCTTCGGCGATGTGTAGTCTTTTTGTGTCTTGTTCACGGCGTAGTATCCTCACAGATTTAACAGTTCTCTCTTGTGTGAGGGCAGTGTTTTGTTTCTTGGTGACATGTAGTTTGATGGAGCCTTCTTGTAGGTGTAGGTTAAGTCTACTGGAGAGTGTGCAGGTTGTGCTTCCCAGGCAGGTCATGTTTCTTTAAGGTGCTTACAGTCTCCTTGTTGACATAAGAGTTCATAAATCACGTTGGAATCTTGAAATCTGTCTTACTCTTTGTATTTTCATTTTTGTAATAGAATACTAGCGTGACTTTTTCTTGTGTAGTTGATGGTCTCCCATCACAGTACACCACACAACTGGATGCGTACATGGGAACGTCAAGACGCCTAACAAACCTTTACCCACCATCATTTCTTAGGTCACCACCCCAACATACAACACTGCCAAAGAACCTGACATCATCATCATGTAATCAACTCAAGAGGTGAATTCCTCCAGATTCACCTCTCCGTTAATCCACATGGGCTTGTATAATCTCTTGATGTTGAAATCCTATTCACTAACGTTCCCATAGACCACCATCCACATCTGCGAAAAAGTAAATAACCATCCAGAAATACACCCACCAAACATCCCACGCGCCACCATACAGCTACTTCTGAAAGTGTTCCATACAGGCTCCATTCCTATACACTGACAGCACCCTATACTACCAGATAGTGGAAGTGGCCAAGGGCTCGCCACTAGGGGATACGTTTTCTGCATTTTACATGTGCCACCTTGAAAGCAGTGTCCTACAGGATGACTAACTACGCCCATCTACATACTGCAGATACATCGATGACATCTGCATGGTCGTCAGAGATGAAACACACTTCAATCACCTTAAGACAGCGATGGAAGGGAACGCAGTTCTGAAATTCATTCATGAACTGGGCCTCAGCGAGATGCCATTCCTAGATCTCATGGTGAATAGAAACATCTATGGCTACGTAAACTCCATTCACAAGAAACGCAAAGTACCCAACGCTACGAGACCGGAGTCATTAACGGTACGTTATAACCACCGAGGATACTGGACTGCACCTAACTGGTGTATCTTTCACAAAGAAACACAGCTTATCAAACAGATCCTCATCAACAACGGCTTCAAGAACTCCGACTTGGACAAACATATAAAACAAGCTCACAGCGGCAGAACCTATAAGCAACACAACAGCGCACTAAATATAGTACTGTAACCAGATGCCAACAGCGCACAAGACAGATGAATATGAAATACGACACATTGTCTCCAGAAACATCAAGCAAACGACACATGACAAAGTCGATCTAGTTATTCGTCACAAAAACAAAGAGCAACCTCATTATGAACAACCAGCCATACAAGAAGCAAGACACATTACAAAAACGAGAATGATTTGAGTTAAAATGTCAGCAAGAAGACTTTGAGCTCTTTACTAGCATGACCTGTCTGGGAAACACAACCTGTACACTATCCAGAAGACTCGCCCTACAGCTACAAGAAGGCTCCATCTGACTACATGTCACCAAGAAGCATATCACTACCCTCACACGAGAGACAACTGTTAAATCTGCAAAGATACTACGCCGCAGACAGGACTCAAAAAGCCTGCACATCGCCAAGCACTAATTATGAAGGCACAACCAAAAGTGAACAGTAAAAACACTGGCACCGCGTTACAACCAATGAGCGCGCAGCACTACATGCACGTCCGCCTACAGATATTACCCAGCCTCACCCACCTACTCTCAATCATTCCCAGCTGCTCCACTGACCTCTCTACACACTCCTGAAGATGATTTGTTGGATTCAAGTCGCAACGTTGAGACCACCCTTAGAGGTATCTTACACAACCTCCCCCACCATGTAAAGAGAGATGCTATACAACTTGAAAAAAATTGGAAAGAATCTGATAAAAAAAAAAATCTATCTGGTCATTTTGAAAGGATGTTTGCAAGAGCAACTGCAACCCACAAACACACACACAAAAAAAAATATATATATATATATATATATATATATATATATATATATAGGGGAAAGAAATTCAGAGATCAAGTAACTACTCCTTGATGTTATCACTACTTGATAGTTAGTGATGATCAAGCGAGATTACTTTGGGGATACATAGCCATGGTTTTGGTAAAACCCCTCAATAAAGATTTCAAAGACCCAACTAGGCTAGTGGACTGCCAAGCATACTGCGACTACTCACTTTCCGGTAGGCTAAGGAAAGTCCACGAATATTCTTCCATTTGTTATTTAATTCTAAAATAGCAGTAGAAATATAATGGCATGCATCCTAACACAACTGCTAGTGATAACTAAACCAGTCTAATTCACCAGTGCAAGGGAAATCTTGTTAATGCACTAAAACACTTCAAAGCAAGCAATACACTGTAATTCCTGCCGTACAGCGAGAAACCGACTAGAGGCTCTGCTTAGTCCCTGGTGACAAAAGTTCACTTAAGGCGGCATGAACTGGTTAACCATGTCCCTCCAGTCAGGTTATCCTTTACGTGCACGGGGATCCGGGCGAGCGACGGCCAACATTCCCCAGGTCAAATTGGTCTGTACATGCGCTATCCACGTGCCGCACGGTGCGCCCGGCATACATCCTTGGTACAGCTCACCGTTTCCGTCCACACACTGCTAAGGTTCTCCTCAGTACTTAACTGGTGCACAGCACGACCCACACTGTTGTACGACCTTAACTGGCGGACTGCACAGCTCTGGCAGGTGCTTGACAGGTGCCCCACAGGTGCCCCACGTGCCTTGTTAGAACTGGAGTTATCAGTGTCTCGTGTAGACATATTATTAGCTCGTTACTCCTACAAAGAAACGAGCCTTGCACACTTTAAAGGAACATCTTTTGTAACAGAGCGAGATGTAGCTTACCGGGATTCCTGGTAGATGTTAATGTTGTGCCCCCCGGGCTGGGTAAATTGTCTCCAAGGTAGTTGAATACTGACTGACCACCTCGCCTCTGTTCTGTGCAATGTAGGATGCCATTTGTTGTACTACCAATGCATTTATTTCAGCTTCCGTAGTTAATTGCTCCACTAATTCACTTTTCCACTTCTCCACACTTGATTCATTTTCGCTGGCACAATTGTCTCATTAATTTTACAAAATTTTTCATTCACTAATAGTTAAACAATTTTACAACCATATCCTTAATCGGTAATCTCTCTATGCGTGAGTGAGGCTTGTAATCACATGCTCTGGGTCGGCCTAATACTTACACACACATACACACATTTTTCTATCTCCCAGCCAGCTCCGTCCTGTTATATATATATATATATATATATATAGATAGATAGATAGATAGATAGATAGATAGATTGACAGACAGATAGACATAACTGCAGATGATTACTGAAGAAACTATTCTGCAGCAACCTGTCCCTCAGACCATGTATAATTACCAATTACAATGTTTGTCAACTGATTGCCAGTAATTACTGGCGCCATACGCTTATAATGGTAATGAATTAAACTTGGAGAACATCGGATTGGATGTGACATCTATTTGTAGTCATGTATGTACGTGTCTTTCACATGAGATACATTAGTATTATCATAATGTATTTGGACACGTGTTGTCAATGTCTTATGACATGTGCATGTTGAAGACACGAATTCTGACATGCTTACGACACCCGAACAACATTCAGGAGACATTCTGATGTATTTAGGACGCTTGGTGACACATTTATGATATGTATGCTAACATCTTTCAACCATGTAATCTTACGTGTATAATACGCATATGATAGGAGATTAGAATACGTAAGGCGACGGCATGAAACATGCTTCGAACTCATGCAAGAGTATGTAAGCGTGTATAACGTTTCTGACCTATATGCTTGATGCGTCTAGCACACACACACACACCGCTTCACACACCTATAATGACATTAAGGAAAAGCCTATTTTGATTATGTGAGGATTCAAATTTAATTTCTTAAGGGGACGTTACGTTCCTCGAACACCATGGGGCACGCCCCGTTGAACACGACGGTACGCCGAACACGAATGTACCGTCCCTCGAGCTAGACGGTACGACCTCTGTTCACGACGGTATGATCCTTAGAACGGAAGAACATAATACGAGTGGAAGAAAACAGCACTAGACCTGTTGGGCCATACGAGACAACTCCTGTTCACACTCATCCACTATTAATCATGTAGGCGACCATATCTCTGCTCAAAACACAGTATAGCTTTTGCACTTGCTATCCTATTAAGCAACTTGCTCCACTCAACAACCGTTTCCACAACGTCCTTCTGTATAGTTATCAAATCTATATCTACCGGGTATGACGCCATAGTTGTGGATGCTGTGTTTGGATTGTCCGAGTGTATTAAGGATACTCACCTTCATTTAGCTCTGTCGTACACGTGTATACTTCGATCGTATCAAGATTTGCTCGACACCTTAATCGCTGGAAAGCAAGCTGATTTCCTTCGTCTTCACTTCTGTAGCCAGTGCTTCCAGTACACTGGGATCATATGTTGTCATCATCAGTAGGCTTTTGAGAGAATTTACATCATTCCTATGATACGGTGCTCAGACCTGCTGACAGTGATGCATTTTCCGGCCGCCCGGGGTCGAGGACATAGGTTCGATTCCTGGTTGCGGCTGGCGGTCCACAGTCAACCCAGATGTTCATCCTTCCATAGGGGTTCGTCGATAGATAAGTACATATCGATAATTAGATGACCTTGATTAGGGTATTCAGTTTCCCGTGCCGTCTCAGCTGACACAAAATAATACTTGCACTGCATAATCAAACATTTAAGGTGTGATCTCATTCGAGAGATTGGTAGCTGTAGTATAACACATACAGTATAACACTTCAGAAAATAAAACTGTTTCGATGGTCGCTGCTTATCAATATTACAAGATCTCACGCTCTCTCAAATAATGGTTTCTCAACACCTAAGTTGTTTATGTGAGACATTGGTCCCTGATTTCTCTCCATTCTAATCACTTAGTATATGTTGGTACTAATTATCATTTGCTGCTTCTTTGTTCGTATTTGTAATCAATTATTAAAGTCTCCCTGTACTGCTCTAACATCTCTGTTCGTATTTATAATCAATTATTAAAGTCTTCCTGTAATGCTTTATGATTTCCACTTGAATTAACTATCCTTCTAAGTCTCGTATCATCAGCATAATATCTGATATTGCTGGTGAAAACCAATTTCGAAATCAATGATTTTTATTGCAAATAACATAGGACCCAAGGTCGACCCCTGGGGGACGCCATTAGTCACCTGTCTATTGTTCTCACCCATTCATGTTAAACCCTTTGTTTTCCTGTCAGTCAGTCAGTCAGTCATGCTCTAATTCAGTTTAAAACTCATCAAAGTCATTTACCTGAACTTTTATCAGTTTCTCATGAGGAAATCTGTTGAGTGTCTCGAAGAATTCAAGGTGAATAAATCACATTCTTTATCACTTTAGAACTTCAAAAACAGTGAACAAAATGAAGGCAAATTTGTTTAGCAAGGTCTGACCTGAATAGATCCAAGCGTTTAATATTTTTTTAGTGATAATGATGAATTATAATTATAGTAATAATGGCAATAATAATAATAATGATAATGATGATAATACTAATGATATTAATGATGATGGTGTTTGTGCTCGCGTGGCAGAATTCGAATTTTATGCACTATCATTGCCTGCAGGAACTCTCCCCTAATCACCCGAGACTAATTGGACGATAGTTGGAGGCAGAAGACCTACCAAACTTTTTGAATGTTGGAATTACATTTGCCACCTTCCATGATTTGTTTATGAATCCTCACTTTAGAGATTTGTTGGATGTATTTGCTAATGGATGGACGACTTCCACTTTGTATTTCTTTAACTTCTTCATTTTCTCTTTCAGCTTCCTCCATATAACATTTTACGCTCCTAGTACTCCTTTAACTTCCTCCTTGCACTCCCTTTAATTACCTTAATTTTTCTTTAAGATTTCTTTCACCTAACTCACCATTTATTTCAGTAATGATATTTTTTTTCCCTTTCAATTTGAAAATACTAAGTCTAGGATAATATTTTCTCTGGTAGGTTCCGTTACAGATTACTTTGGGAAGCATTCTTGTACCTCGTCCAAATATTTCCATGCCTGAGGATCTCCTGTTTGACTTGCACAATCTATTTCGTTGAAAATTGAAGTCTTTTGCAGAAGCGTTCTCATATTTTGCTGCCATAGTAATTTCTTCCTTGTGTACCTTACCTTGGCTATCTACACACTATGCCCATGATGAGGCTTTTGCTGCCAACGCTTAGCTCAACCCAGATTCTTCTTTGATATATAATCTTTAATGCAAAATTTCATACTGCCTTTGATTCAGATAGCCACACCACCGCATATTCTGTCTTGTGAGACAATCCATAACCCCATATATGATATCTAACTACTAATCAATCCATGTTTCACCTACTGAAGTGACACTAGATTCTTCTGTACCAGCAAGTGCTTATAATCCTATCAATCTATGTTTGTTAAACTTCTGCCGTATATTCGAAATTACCTCTTATACTGTCTCTATCCTGTGATCTCTCTCTCTCTCTCTGTCTCTCTCTCTCTCTCTCTGTCTCTCTCTCTCTCTCTCTCTCTCTCTCTCTCTCTCTCTCTCTCTCTCTCTCTCT
>JAYMFT010066723.1:0-29091 GCA_038088735.1 Panulirus argus
GGGGGGATGGGGTATTTTTTTCTTCGTCTGTTTCCTGGCGCTACCTCGCTGACGCGGGAAACAGCGATCAAGTATAAAAAAATTTATAAAATAATAATATATATATATATAAGCTAGAGCTTCTCACTGAAAACAGTAACTGGACTAAGAACACAAACCCTTCCTTTGGGATGAACCTGTACAATAAACTTGACAAAGATTCAACGTGTTTCCTAGGCTATGGATTAAGTTTTGTTTGCTCTAGCAAAGAAGTAACTGTGCTGATAGAAGTAACTGTGTTGATGTTGCGCTATGGATTAAGTTTTGTTTGCTCTAGCAAAGAAGTAACTGTGCTGATAGAAGTAACTGTGTTGATGTTGCAAGATAATTTTGTAATTTAGAAAAGCACAGTAAATTATCTAATGATTAAGTTAACATTTGTTAAGGTTTAGTGTATGCCAGTTTGTCAAAACCAGAAGTTTCAAACTGTCCAAAAAGGTTCATCACTGCTTTTAACAATTTAAAAAAAAGGTAATGATATACATATCACTAAAGCAGATAAGGCTAACACAGTTGTAATTATCACAAAAGTTAATCATTTATAAAAAATTAATGATCTTTTATGTGATGATATATCATACTTTAATTTCAGTAAAAATCCCCTATAAGCAGTTAATTCTCACTTTAATAAAGAACTAATGTTGTTGTTAAAAGGTATTGAGTCTCTCATCAAATGTTTTTCATCACTGTCCCCTTCATTGCCATATATGTATGGACTTATCAAAACACATAAGCCAAACTTTCCGGCAAAGACCAATAGTGAGTTCAATGGGCTCTATCACATATAAATAATAAAAATGGTCAGTTTTATATTAAGCCCACTAGTGGGTAAGATATCAAATTCTAATATCATGAATAATGTAGATTTAGTTAATAAGCTTAATGGTATCCACTTTGATTTTGATTTCAAACTGGTAAGTTTTGATGTTTCATCCTTGTTTACAAAAGTTCAAGTTGATGACCTCTTAGAATAATTGGCTGATGTCTTGGATAATACTGATTTACCTGTTTCATATTCTGTTTTTATTGACTTGATAAAATTTTGTATAAAAGACTGTGTATTTCAATTTAAGAGAGAATATTATGCACAGAAATTTGGTATGGCAATGGATAACCCTCTTTCACCTGTATTTAGTAATCTTTACATGGAATTCTTTGAAACAGAATTACTAAGGGATATCTTACCCTCCAAAGCAATTTGGTTTAGGTATGTAGATAATGTTCTATGTGTCTGGCCAACAAATGAAAATTTTCAAACATTTCTCCCTTTACTTAACAATTTAGTACCTTCTATCAACTTTACTGTAGAAGTGGAAAATAATCGTATGTTATCATTTTCAGATTTCATGATCCAAAGGGACAGAAATATTTTTAAGTTTAGCATATACAGAAAACCCACCAACGTTTGTTCATATATTCATTATTACTCAGCTCAATATGATAGAGTTAAATTATCATCATTCCAGTCAATGTTCCTTTAGGCATTAAATATATGCAGTCTGAAATTTATTGATGCGTCTGAGAAGATATATTCTATTGGATCCAAGTTGAAGTATTCTAGATCTTTCAGTGATATATATCCTTAAGTTGGCAAAGAAATCATTTTATAGAGTTAAACCCACACCTTCCCTTGATACCAAGAATCTTTTAGTTCTCAATTTTAGTGATGATTCTACATTACTTCCCAGATTGCTTAAATACTTTAATTCAAATGAAGTCTTCAGTAATAACTGTACTATAAAGAATACCATGTAAAAATTGTAATATGTTCTATGTTGGGCAGACTGATAAGGATCTCTATGTTATACTTAAGCAACAAAAATACAGTATAGGAACAGGACAGGAATCAAATACTCTGTCTAATCATGTCAAAAATTATGACCATTGTACTGAGTGGAGAATGCCAATTGAGTTACTAACTGTAACTCCTTTACCATGAGAAATATCACTGAATCTTCTGTTATTAAGTACACAAAGAATTGTAACATTAATATTAGTGAAGGTCTATACAAACTGGATAGCTTTGTTGTAGGCAAAATTTTTAAACAGTTCCCTTTCTTGTCCACATAATAAAAATTTTATGACAGGCATGATGCCAGATCCGAAAACACCAACCCGAACACCACCATCCAGTAACGCTTGTTTACCAAAGGCGTCTCAGCTACATCTCTTACTTGTTTATCAACCGACTGTTCTACATCTTCTATCTCATTCTTGCATCTCTCCTGATGATATGATCATTACATAAAAGTGCACTTGGGAACTTATTGTGGTTCATTTTTCTGTGGTTTTATGCATATATTCATCCCTGGGATAGGGGAGAAAGAATACTTCCCATGTATTCCATGCGTGTCATAAAAGGTGACTAAAGGTGAGGGGGGCGGGGGACTGGAAATCCTCCCCTCCTGTTTTTACTTTTCCAAAAGAAAGAACAGAGAAAGATGCCAAGTAAGGATTTTCCCTCTAAGGCCCAGTTCTCTGTTCTTAAAGCTACCTCGCTAATGCCTTCGAGGAAAAATCCTCACCTAGCTCCTTTTATTCCTCATTTAGAAAGTGTTAATAAAAGAGGGCAGGATTTTGAGCCCATTGTAAAACATGAAGATGATACATAGCATTCTCTCCTAACCACAGCGATATATGAATAACAAGCTATTAACGGTTAAAATTGCTAAATTGGCACCAGCATACATTTCAATACAATAAGAAGTTAATATACATTGTTAGGAAACACTGCACACAAAACAAGGCCTAGTGCACCAACACTGCACAAAATGACAGATTAACTTTGTTGTACAAAATGAAAAGAACCAAAGCTTGCAACTGTATTATGACAATATTTTACGTGGTGTGGTCAGTTACTGAAAATGAATTGTAATGCTTATACCAAATTGTTATATAGTGCAGTTTATACCAAACTAGTAAATAAAAAGGTGTTTATGCAGTAGGGGAAGAGAGTTGCCCCTACAAATGACTGGTCTGAAAGCTATAATTTCAAGTATCAAATGTTTGGTTGTTTTCTTTTCATGGCTGGGTAAAAATAATGGTCAGATGGCTGACTGCAATATGCTGAACACAAAAACAAAAATACTTCTAAAATCACAATGCAATACAATGAATTCAGTTTGTGACAATAAAATTAATAATGAAAATAATTCGCAGATGGCTACTAGAGATTAACTATTTGATAAAACTTAGAAAAAAAATTAAAAAGCTGAGAGGTAGCACAGAACCTCAACTCTTTCCTGTAGGACTTTTCTCTGATAAAAAAAAAAAAAAAAACTGATACTCATATGAACACATTAACCTAATCTGTATAACAGTCACATACACTGTGTAAAACTGGGCCTTATCTATGTCACTGGCACAAGTTAATACATACTTAAAACTCTAAGGAATATAATTTCAGAACAAAAGAAATTATTAATGTGCTATAACATGTTCATGCACACAAAATTCTAGAATTAGATGTTAGTAAAGAAAAAACTTGGTTAGTAGGATTTTGCATGCCCATGATACTAGGTGTACTAGACTGAATGAAGAGCACTTCAATCTGTTACATTCCAAAGACAGGAGAGCAGAGTCACACCACAGCCACAAGCTCCTTACTGGGCTAACAGTGGCGGGTTCAGGGCCCTTTTGAAGCGTGACTTCTTGGGGCACAGCAGATTTCAAAGGACTGCTAGGTACTTCTTCTTGCACTGCCTCAGCTAAAGCAGCTTCAACGCTCTCCTGTTCAATCTCATCCGTTGGTGTTGAGGCTGAAGAATCTGAAGGTGTGCGGGTGATGGTGGACACATATACTGTAGATGTGTTGGGGGACGTATCAAGGGTAAGAGTCTTTGCTGCAGCTTGAGTATTTTGGAGAGAAGCTCCTAAATTCTTTTCTACATCACTAATCGCTACTACTGTTGTGGCAGAGGATGACTCATCTGTAGACAAAGGCGACTGCTCAGATGGAACTTCCTCTGTTTGTGCAGCTGGATGAGTAGTTACAACCTGTGATGCTTGGTGTGATGTGAAGGTATCCGTGGTGGCTGTGGCAAGTAGTTCCAGAGCAGCACGGGTTGTTGAAGCAGCCACTGATTCAGCAATGGCTTCCAAAGAGGGGTTGACTGGAAGTGGTTCTGCATCTTGGGAGACCTCCAGGTTCTCTTGGGACTGAAGAGTCTGTGTAGGTGATTTGGAATTACTATTTCTGTGTTTCTCCCTTTGGACGTGAGGTGGCACTGGGCTACTTTGGCATGGCATAGTTTGTTGATTTGGATCAATTAAAGTTTGTTTTTTGTTTACTTTTGTTGATGGTATTACATTATTTTGAACAGAAGTCTTACCCTCTCCATTAACTGCCTCCAAGGCATCCTTTGGAGTAACTTTTGCTTCACTTCCTCTAGTAGTTTCAGAACTTATATGATATACTTGATCAGTTAGATTATGATCAGATGTTAGAGTACTAATGGAGGTTGTTAATGGAGAAGCTAAAGGAGCTGAACCTGTCTCTACTTTGGGCTCTGAAGCTAACAAATCTATTTCCTTATGCCTTACTGAAGGAACATCACATTGTTGCTTTGATAAATCTTTAGCAATATTAGGTGATGAGGATGTGTCTTGTCCCTCCTTAGCGGGTATGATGATATTTGAACTAGAACCCAATTCATCACGATGTTCCATGCCTAAAAAAGCAAGACTTACATGACTAGTCACTATGCAAGGAACTGCTCCAGCCTCACTTGCTTCAATTTCCACATTTTGCACGGGTGTTGACCCAACCACCTTAGCATCCTTAACTAGCAGTTGTGTTTCTGAAGGAAGAAGTGCATCAAGGAGAATTTCTGTCACTTGGGACTGGACTGGACTCTTGCTGCCTCCTTTAGTCTCTACTCCATCCTTGTCATGGCGAAAAGAGGTATTCAGACCAAGAACAGCAATGCTATGCTCTTCATCAGTCTGAGTACTATGTTCTTTACTATGAGTTAAAGGAGTCTGAAAAGATAAAGATGTCTGAGTCTCTTGGCCTTTGCATACTGACTCAGATTCTTCATCCATTCCTCCACATGCTTGATCTATCTTTAATACTTGAGCATTAGCTCTTGTCTTTCCTGGCATATCCTTACCTCTTGCCTCTGCTTGGATATGATCTTCCTCAGCAAATGATACAAAGTCAGACACATCAGCTCCAGTCTCTGTAGCTTCAGATGAACCTTCTTCTCCTCCAGTCTCACTGCTTATAAGTGCATCTGAAGGCAATTTAAATGTTACTTCCTTTGTTACTGGAGTTGAAGGTTTTCCTTTGACAATATCTTTTTGATGTACAGCTTTATCTAGTGAGTCAGTCTTTTCTACAGGTTGGTGATCTCCAGAAGATTCTTGAGGACCAGCAGAATCAGACATGAATGCTGTACTCTGAGGAACTGTGGAAAGTGGCTTTGTGGATTCATTGGCTGGTTTAGACTTTGGTTCTGCAACCTGAATTGGTTCTGCATGTTGCACTGGCTGTATTGATGAAGATGAAAGTATGGTTGTCTCAGTATGCTTATGTATAGGAACTGCAGATGGTTTACCCTGAGCTTCTAGGGATGGTATGCTTGCTTTTGCCTCTTCCTGAGATGAGGGTACTTGTTTTTTCTGGGTTAAAAGCTCATTCTGATGTTCAGTGAATTCAGCCTTTTTTCCAGTTGTCGCATCTACTGCTGATGTCTGGGAAGAAGGTATAGCCACTTCTACTTTCCTAGAAGGTGGAGCACCATTTGCTGTGGTGAAGACTGGTGGAGTAGCATCTATCTTTATCTCCTTTGATAAAACTTCATCATCCTCCAGAACCTCTTCTTCAGAGGTTGAGTCATCTACCTGTGCTTTCCCAAGATGATCCTGTACCTGCCCTGCCTCTAGCGGTGGAACCCCACCTACCAAAAGTTCTGAGAAACTAGACAACTGGTCTACCTGGAGCTCCTGAAGGTGATGTCGAAGAGATGTGGGGAGAGACGTGTCCTCGCTTAGCGTTGTTGTCAGTGCCTCACTGCTCAAGTCTTCTTCACTTGTTATATCACCCACCTCCTCCTATGCACAAAATGAAAATACATTAAGAAATTCAATACCAAAATATTTTTTTTTTTTTTTTTTTGAAGAATTCCCATTTTTCTGCTTATAACCTCTGTAAAACAATAAATTGAAGGATTCAGCTAAACTTCCTGAAGAAAAAACAGTTCAATGTGCCTGTACTAACTTAGTATACAGAGTTATGATTATGAAGTTTTGTGGAACAAATAAAAGCCATATCAACAGGCACTTAATATTGTACAGCACATGGTTAATATCAACATGAAGAGTTATAGTTAACTTTGATGTGATACAATCTACTACATCATTCAGAATAGCATTAAATGGTATACTAATGACTCTTAACATGACAGGGCTCAACTAGTCTATGGAATGACTAATAAATGATTCAAAGAACTATATTTCAATACACTCAGCCCTTGATCAAATGATACTTAGTAGGGGATATATGTAAAAACAGCCTGTCCATTGATCTGGAAAAGTCATCCTGTTTCAAATATCAAAAGGGGAGGTGACCCTTACAATATCTTGGGTGTATAGAATTTTCTTAAAATACCTCAAAAGTATTAATCATTGAGAAAATCTTATACCATAAACACAAGTCACTGAAGAAAACAATGATTTCCAACTAAGAAGCGTAAGATGCATTTTGTTGCACTTGCCATGGATTCCTGAATTTAAGAAATGACTCCCATACTCAATTTAATCTATTCTTCTCCCATGTCAGTTTCTTTTCTCTTTGAAAATTCTGCTGTAACATAACAGCTTCACTAAAAACACAGAAGTTATAAATGTTTCAGATCACAAATCATCTGAAAATAGTAAAACAGTAAATGTGAATTCATTTAAACTGTTCATTTTGGATCAATAATTACCTAGAAATGATATGCATGAATGAAATGCATGAGTCTACAATAGCTTAAACAAAACAGCTTAATAAGCAATAGTGTAACAATAAAATCATTTCAATATACAAGAAGGCAAAATGAGACACTCAAAACATCTAAGCTACACTTCTCAAACACAGTATGAACTCAAAGATTTTCTTCCATGCGAATCCTTTCAGCTCAATCTTGTAGCAGATTTAATTCAAGTCATGCGTTCCCTGCTAATATCATCATACAAAATTTCATACACAAACTGAGAAAAAAGGAGAATTTTGTGTTTTAAAATTCATGGGAATTGGTATAATTCTTTTGGTGGAAAAAAGATAAAAATAAATTTGCATTCACTCATTTCCATTAGCTTTTCTTGTTCATCTGTCATTTAAATTTCCTATCTGTATGTTTCAAGATGTTTGAGCAAAAAGTACCATAAAAGCATTCTTTTTCTGTATAAAGTTCTTTGCAGAATCAGATCATTAGATCATTCAAAAAGGGAATACCCATGATAAATGAAAATCAAATTGATTTTATTTCAAGAGTTGATGGTTTACTCAACAAAATGTTTTTTGCCTATCAACTTCAACCCATTCTCTGACAATGCATGTATCATTTATAACATATCTTATATATTTGTTCTAATTCAAATACTGTACTTTCATTTCTGCAAAGTGACTCTAACAACAATGGAAAGAATTGCATAAGGATTTGCAAAAACCAATCTCATCATCTGTGTATATGGCATTTTGCTCTACAAACACAATACAGAAATCTAAGAATATAATCTATGGTAAAAGGAAAGCAGATGTAGGGACAAAATATACCTTATGTCTTGACAATATTATATGACAAATATAATAATACAATTTTATATAAGCATACAAACCTTCCAGCTGAAGATGTTCCATTAATTTACAAAAATAATGGAATGTGGGTGATGAATTATCAAACTCACTTATATTTCTTAGAATGTGATATGGGAGTAGACTGTACCGTGGAACACATACCTATGAAATGTGATAACAATTCAAGATTGCTATCATGTATTCAGATTTGCAACTTATGGAAGCAGAGGTCAAATTATTTTGATGATATGTGAATCAGTGCCATTACAGTGCTAGCAAGGAGTTGAGCCTTGTGTCCTGTTATCAGCATTATATAGTGGAAGGGAAAATTTACCTTCAGTATTTAAAATCCCATTTTTCACTGATACAAGCATTGCCATTCATTACATGATGCTGAATTCTCTGTATTTTCCAAGTTCATTTATTGTTATCAAAATCTGTCTATAGTTTCTGATTAGGAAAAAGCAATTAAAATTTCTTAATTCTTCCCATACTATTAAAGACATATGATGCTCAATTTTTGAAAGCTCACAGGTATTAGTTTGATAAGGTAAAAAATCAATCTGACATCCTAGAATGAGATACCAATACCTGAGATCAATCAAACGGTTCTTGGGTCTTAAGAGCTTTCATTCAACCAAAAATCATTAGAATGTAATCAGCAGAATGACAGGTACTGGTTGGTCATATAAAGGTCATTTCCTAACAATTTTGAATAAATGAACGTAAATGATGACACAAGATTTGACAGCAGATACTGGATGCCATATTTCAGAGTTACAAAGTTATCATCACATTTAATAGGTTTTACATCACAATCCAGCTAACAAAAATAGATAATGCAGGTTTGATAAATGTTTAAACATGCTGAGCTGTGGGAGAAATTTATGACTTAGCACACTGCAGCTGGAGGTCTGAGTAATTTCATTTTCTTAGATCAAACTGTTTGAATGAATGATGTTCTAAAAAAGTGACATCCATGCCATATAAACAGAATCTGACTCAAAAGCCTTAATAAATCAACCAATAAAATCAAAAGTATTCCAGCTGTATGGAACTTTAAACAAAAATGGGAAGGATTACAGTTCTCAGGGAATACACTGAGAATATATCAGAAGATGAAAAGAGCTACATTGGTGCACATGCTACCTTGATGAAAAAGTAAAAATCATAGTGACAGAGAAACACAGCAGGCTTACCACTTGTCATGCTTGACAGGAGCATGCATTCTACTTACAGTCCAGTCTATGAAACACCCCGAGAGTTTCCAACATTCATTCACGTGTCTCATTCTTTCTTATTTCAATCAACTCACTACATACAAAAAACACTTAGTATATTATTCAATTTGCATCCTCATTAACCAACAAGGAATGACAATACTCCCTGTATCAAAGTTATACAGCCTTTTCAGGTTCTTCTAGCAGAACCAACAATATTTCAGAGTAGGTTGCATGAAATACTGAAAACTAAAATAATTTTTCAAACATGAAAATACAAAAAACAAATTAATGTTCTTATTACAGCAGCAATACTCTAGAGCTGTTAACATGACTATCTTAAGAATTTTAGCTAAGACTGTGTGAATCACTATTTTCCAAATGTACTAAGAAATTATCAGTTTGTGTAGCACACCATTTTAATACCTTAAAATGAGTGTTATAGTTTTCCATTATGGTTCTTGGATTCTTTGACTGTTTCTTAGTGAGCTCAGCAGATTTGCACATAAATTTTGTCCTTTCCAATTCAGTTCTCAAGTATTAATAATTCAATCTGAGTGACCTGCTCTCTCTATACAACAGATAAATCATTCTTTATGGTCAGAACTAGAACATGGAGAATCTTCCCAATACACTAATACATTTTTTCAAATTTCCTTATCTTATTTTTTCAGTCAAATAGCAATGCCTCATATAAATGAGCAATCTAAATCATATCCATCTTTATTTCAATTTACCTTTCACATTCCATTTAGATGCCTCCAATTCTAAGGGAAACATTTGAATTGAGCAAGTATTCATGCTTCATCTCATTTTGCTCATTAATAAAAAGTCATTCATTGCTCTCAAAAAAACTACCCCAAATAAGATACACCGGTCAAAGATGGTATTATTCCTAACCACTATCTCTCAACACATTTTAATTGAAGCATCTTTTCTCAATTCTATAAACAAATTCTTTTCCTATATTGTGAATAATCATATTGAAGAATTAAAATGACAGCACATCCTACTTGACTTTCACTTCAACTGGATACCATCCAGTTTTATCTTACTTTAATGTATCATCACTCTCCCAGTTTTCAGTAAGCTTTGCTCAAAATTTTGATACCTTCTTATATATCCTCCACTTCCTGTGCGCATTATCCTATTTCCCTCTAATTTTCTATCCATTCTACAACTCCACTCAGAAGTCAGCAGAGTGTGCTTTTAGCTTACAGTCAAACTGCTACATGTTCTATTAGAAATGCCTTTGAAAATACACTATAACAAGTTGGAAATAACAAATTAATTTATTTGTGAATTAGCAATAGTATTCATTTACTCAACATGAGAATGTGTGAAGAATTCCAAAGAAGAAATCTATTGTTTCACTGTAGCTATATTTTGATCATGTTGGTGTCAACTGGTACCTCTATATTGTATATCTAAATGTAAAAGTTAAATTCTCATTTGCAAAAATCAATATAATTCAGTTATAATATAAATATATTAGGCTACTGTTTACACATTAATTCACGATAATGAATTTTGATCATGAAATTCTTATAACTATGCTTTGACAGGGGTACTGTGAGCATATCTGAAAGGTCTCAATAGTCAGTCATGCAACTGGGTTGCTTTTCAATGGCAGTAAAAAAAAAAAAAAAAAAAAAAAAAAAAAAAAAAATTTTTTACTTTCACATTCTTGACTAGCTGGTTGTAATCCCACAATAAACACAACAGAATGGACATGTCCACAGTAAGCTGAGTATGAGGGGGACTGTGGAGTACCCCTATAGTTTGCTCTAGTCTCAGCATAGAAATACCACAAGTATTGTGTGCCCAAAACTATTTATCTATGCTTAACATTCTGTGAACTATGATGTTAGATCGCAGCTCAACAGTTATGAGAAGATACTGTCAGCATTAGATCGCAGCTCAACAGTTATGAAAAGATACTGTCAGCCATTCATTCACCATTAAAATCAATTGTCTTTTAGCTGTAAATGACAAAGGCAGAGAAAATCATTTATACTTTTCAATTAACTCTCTAATTTTTTGCACAAGATTAACAAGATTACTTTAAACAAAGAGACCTACATTTTAAATAAAACGTAAGCCATATCAAAACACACACACACAAAAAAGAGAGTTCCTGCACACTATGTCCTCTGGAGTCAGAGTCAATTTACTCTGACCATCATATAAATCTAGTAGTGTATCAACTTCTGGAACAAGGTGAATGCAATGACTGGGTAGAGTTGGTGGAGTTTACTTTCTCTGTATGCACATGGCCATTCAATGCAACAAGGCCAGAAACCCAAACTAGCTAATTTCCTCTCAGTTTGAAAGCTATAACCAATGAAAAGTGGAAAACACATGAAAAGATGATGGAGTAGAAGGCCTACATCACAAAATTCATACATCAAAATCCTACCCTATGTAGGTGACATAACAGACTTAATCAACTTGAATACAATTAAGATGATATTTAGTCAAAGGGCAAATATCCATGAAGCCTGAGCATTGACACATCTGATTTTCATTCACCTGTAAATAGGCTAGATTCACTGCATCAATCATGAAAAATTTCATATTTGGATAATGTCAATCATAAGTAAAATGTAAAGATTTTGCTGAAAAAACAATCTGAGCTTATCATTATATCCATAATATATCTTCTGTTGAGAAAAGAATATAAACTTATACTTAGGTTTATAATCAATCTGTCTTATATCTGTCTAGTCACAGATCTAAAACCTCTGAAAAAGACGAAGAGGTAATTAACCATTTTTGCTTTAGAATGTTAAAACACAGACAATTTTTCACAAATCTACCAACCAGAGAGAGAAAGTAATAAAAATTGTTACCTCCTTGTGAGTAATGCAAAATTAGATAACTGAAGATTCAAAATAATGGACTTGTCACAAAAGCACTTTTTCTAAGAACCACAGGGACACATGTCTGGGTTCTAAGAGAACTATAGTAAGAACTATATAAAATGAGGTTATATATATATTACAGTTGAGGCTTAGTGGATAAGAGGTTTTCTCCAAAAAGACTGATTACTTTTAAAGCTTTCCCTGTCACAAGTGTCTCAGAATTTCTCATCCAATCATCAGGGATGTATGTATATAAAAGAAAAAAAAGCAGTCTGAGTTCTTTACAAATTTCATCCTATCTTGAATGAACATGTTATTTTTGAAAGAACTGGTCATCATGGCCTCAAACAAGGCACAATATATATACACTTGTTTCAAAAGGTTTAGTAATAAAACCAAGTGAATTGCTTGATGAGAATGATGTACAACCAGTAGTCCATATGCTTTTATGCAGCACTATGACTTACATTCCTAAAAAAAAAAAAAAAAAAAAAAAAAAAAAAAAAAAAAAAAAAAAAACTATAATAAATCTAAAATGTTAAAACATTGTCTGGATTCAATTATAATTACTGATACTGACATACTTAATTTTCAGGTGTCCTTAACCATGATTAAAAGAAAACATTAGAGTTTTAAGTTTTCAATGTAACAGTCCAACATAACAATTGCAACCACCATTGAATTGTTCAGCTGCTCCTTAAAAAAAAAAAAAAAAACAATAACATTCATAAATGAAGTAAACTGGTAGAGTTACCACTATCCTGTAATCATTGGTTTATAAAAATTGTCACAATGACATCACAATGATTTGATAAAAGTACTTACTCTCATAAAAGAAACAATCATGCAATTAGCCTGGTCCCTGAAATGAACACATGATTTGCCTGGTAAAATATGCAGCATCAACCTGATATTCTGAAAATCAGATTAAATATCTTTAGATTCATCAGAATGAAACACTGTTCAAACTACTTTCACAGAATCTGACCAGTGATGTCAACCACCATTTAAAGAAGATGCTCACACAGAGCAAGTAAATTTTCTCTGACCAGTTACTATTAAGAATATTCTCAGACTTTCCTTAGCCTACAGTAAAGTGAATGCTTGGGAGTTCTCTGGTATAGTTGGGTCATTATAGTACGCTACGATGGATATGTCACCAAATCTAAGTGTGATCTCTCGAACCTTAATGGATAGGAATGTACATTTACTTTTTCAAAGAGAAAAGAAAATGGTTCTCCACAAATTATGAGTCCATGAAAATTGAACATGATGTAAGGTTTCTTTGTCATACCTCTGAAACAGAGAAATGCGCATTTTAAAGTTTAAAATCATCCTTTTCACTAAGGGAAGAGCCTATAAGCATCTGAAAGGTAACTTGGGGCACTCACACAGCCATTCTATCCTCTAAAATATGATATATCCATGGGGATTCACCCCTTCACCCATAAACAAATATATGAGAGTAGCATTTGCTAATTTACAGGACTAAGTGACCATACAGCCATCTACCAAGGCCTATGACGTCATGGCCCAGAGGCGTCACATGATTCAACCCACATTCATGCACAGACTAACAGTGTCTATGCTTAAGGCCTTTCACTGTTCAGAATATGAAAAGAAAAAATTGGCTTTTCAAAAAGAAAAGAGAAGGTGTGTACTAAATAATTCACATAATGTATATTTGTATCTAGTTACATTCTTAATGTAAGTTTTTGTCTATGAAACTGAAACAGACAGTTCATGATGTAACAATAACTATACTGGTGCATTTAAAGATGCTTGACACCATGTGTGGCCACACTGTCTTTCATACCTGCTTATGAAAAGTGAGCAACTTTCAAATCAAATTTCTCTTTATCAAAGAATTCATTTGATATTCTTTGAAGCACAAAAACAAAATTCTAAATGTCTGCAGAGGCATCTTGCAGAGTCATCTGAAGGCCAGTTAATTTCAACAAAGAATTTTTTTGTGTGGGTGAGAAACAATCTGGGATGAAACCTATATATCTACCTCAACGTTTGAAACTCTTCAAGCCAATGAAATGCAGTGCACTCACTGGTGCTAATCACTTGATGATGATATGCAAGGTGAAAGATGAATTGGTCAATTAATTCAAGGGTACCTACAGCTTTGATAACCTCTGACCACTTATAATCTCTAAAGCAAGCTCTCTAAGCTGTGTTGCCATATGACATGCAAACAGCTTTCTAGCAGATTCCACTAATTTTTTTCATTAAACTTTTCAGAGCCTAGTATATCACCAATAAAAAATCAGAACAATGAAATCAATTAAAGCTGGACAGATATGAAAAATAAAGATTATCAGGTGAATTCATGTAAAAAAGTACCTCCATTCACTGGCCTATCCAAAGAGAACTCAATGTGGATATGAGCTCCTTAAAAGACAGGTCAGTGTGACAGGCAGAATGGCAGATCAACTTGATATAGTAGAGGTACCATCTTATGGTAGTTTAGATAATCAATTATCCATTTCTTTATACCCAAGTACTTCTCTCACCGCTGTGAGGTAGTGTCAGGAGCAAACATACAAAGATATCATTTGCACACATACACTCTTTACATGTCACATACAATGTATTGAAAACAGAGCCAAATATCCAAAACCAAGCCCTATGGACTTTTCTATGGTTTACCTTGACTGGATCATATATCCTGATTTAGCCCCATGACAGCATATTGACCCTCATATATCACACTGATCAAATTCATTCTATCCAATAAACATCTCTTACCCAAGTAAATGTTCAGGTCCTGATACCCTAAAGTCTCCTACACTCCATCCTTTTATTTCCTTCTTGGTCTCCCATGCTTCATTTCTCCCTTCACTTTCGACGAATAAATTCTCTTATTTATTCTTCCTTCATCTATCCTCTTCAAATGTCCACACTATTTTGACAAATTCTACTTTAACTTCTTGATCAGACTACACTTACTATCACACCTTTCTCTTGAAGTATCATTTCTTACACAATCAACCAGTCTCACACCATATACTGTCCTCACATATTTCATTTCTAATATGTCCATCCAACTGGGACAACTGTACCATCAAACATACCAATCTTTGCCCTAACGACAATGACATCCTTAGTTCTGTCTCCCACTGTACAACTCACTTTAACCCTAGTGGTTCCATCTATTGCCATGTCCACTCCCAGTTAATCTAACTGGAATTACTTCTCAACATGGTCCAGAACTAAAGACCACTGCAAACAAAGTACATGGGTGTACTGGCAATTTCTGTTACTATAATTTGGACTTCTGCTCAACAGATGGTCCTGCATGACTTACATGTTAGACTACAGTGAACCCATATCATCACTGCCCACTTAACATCAAGTGCAGAAAAACATGATGGACAAATAGACAAAGTGCATCAAACTAAAAGGACAAAATAAAAGTGAACAAAAATATTCATGCAGTTGCAAGAATGCAAATATTGAGCATAGTATTAATGAGCGGAACCTTTTTGTTGGTGGAGGTGGCAGCTGCAGCAGCAGTCTCCATCACACTGTCCAGTCCTATCTGTGGAGAGAGACAGCTAGTGAAGGGACTGTATGTGGGTCTCATTGTGATGCCCAGAGACTGGATCATGGCTGTATGTGAATTCTGAGGGACTCTTTAATAGTACATAAAAACTACCAACTGTGAGGCCGTGAAGGGTGCCAAATGGGTCCTTTCTGGTGCCATCAAGGATACCGACTGGGTACTTTCTCATACTATACTGAAGCTATACTAGCGGTCGGAGGAAATCTAAGGGTAATACTGAGAGCCAAAATTTCCGGTCCCTATGAGTGCCACAGGAAACTGTAAAATATAGGATATCACTAACTTTACTGTTGATTCATAGAGTATGATTCATAGAGTACAGTTCTACAGTGAAATTTGTAAGTTGGTGATGATGTCTGTCAAAAGATGAGACCAGACTGGACTTACATGAAATCCACATAGGAATTATGGAATCCTTTAGGAAGATATTACTGACAGAAATAGAAACTAAGGTCACACTGAACGATGCATTTCACTGCTACAAATTGCTATGGGATCAATGAAAGCCAAAGAGTACCTAGCCTGTTCTGATGAAATTTCAGAAGCCACACTTACAGAGTGCTTTCTGACCTGAAGTAGATATTTTCATCATTCAGAGTTCCTTCGTGGTTGCAGACAGCCAGAAAGCACAGATGTTAATGATAATTTAAACCTTAAAATTGGTAAATTGTTGCCTGTTATGTACACTTTTAGAAACTCCACACATTTCAGTAATGAAGATATTCCTTAGTCAGTCAGTGCTTTTTTTTTTCATATACTCATACAAAGTTATTGGTATCTCCTCTTCAAGAATAATCTATTCAGCCATATTTGTTTCTTTCTTTTAGTTGACGAATCAGAAGCAGCAGTGTTTCACGTCACCTCGCAATCTAAGGTAAAATACATATTATTCTTTCAAACTCCATTTCAATTTCTATGGGGCTACAGAACTCCATAGATTTTCCTCCTTTATCAGCTCATGGACAGTTTAAGGATACCAAGCAAAAGATTATTTCTTATGAATAGCCTAAGCCATATTCAGTGGATAATCATTCAAAGAGGATCTATTTCATCATATTCACTTTGTTTCCATTTCCTTAGCAAGTTGCTTTTATTTTGAGGCTAAATTACTACTGTACTGTGTTTATGAATATGACTAGGATCAAAAGATTTCATTCACTCAGTTATGTTAGGGTTATGCAACCAGATATTCTGATTGTCCTTTTGACTGCCTTCTTTAGGATTCCAGCCATAAGAAGCCTTTTGACATCTTTTGGGTCTAACCCAGATTTCTCTAGTTTTCTATAATGATCATCTCATTTAACTAAAATAAGTCCTTCCATGGAATTCAAAATTCCTAGCAGAACCTGGGCCACTATTATGATATTCTATATGGCTTTCTGTATTATCCAAATATATTTCTAGTGTTTACAGGTACATAAATTGTTTTTGTCTTCCACTGTTGGATTTCAGTGCATATACAGCACACAAGCTCCTTCCACGCAATATGATGATCAAATGTTGGCATCTTATACTTTAGCAGTACAAGAACTGATCTTAACTATTAAGAGAAAGGGATCTGAGGATAAGTTCTCAAATATAGACATTCTCATGACCTTTATAAGAAATTATGATTCATGTGTTTGAAGCTCTCAGTGTGGGAGGCTAGTTATTTCAACAACAGTAAGAACATTGTTTCAATAAAATGCACTGATTTTTGGAACAAGTTACTGTCGGGATTGCATCAAAATCAACTAAAACACACACTACATACTGTGTCTTTGGGCATTATCAGTTACAGAGGTAATCTTCCATATATATTTTTCAACTGTTCCATCTTGTTCTCTAACTTCTTCAGAAGAAAATACATACTAATGTTATGAATGACATTTCCTATGCCTGGGGATAGGGGAGAAAGACTACTTCCCACGTATTCCCTGCATGTCGTAGAAGGCGACTAAAAGGGGAGGGAGCAGGGGGCTGGAAATCCTCCCCTCCTGTTTTCACTTTTCCAAAAGAAGGAACAGAGAAGGGGGCCAAGTGAAGATTTTGTCCTCTACGGCTCAGTCCCCTGTTCTTAACGCTACCTCGCTAACACGGGAAATGGCGAATATGTATGAAAAAAAAAATTTCCTTTTCAGGGAAAAAAAAAACCTTGTATACAACCATCTTTTACATCAGTAAATTCGACATATCCAGAGGGGAAGGGATATAACTATTAACCATTATTTAATATAATCATCAGCTTCAATACTGTGCTGCCCATGACATAAATCCACTCAATACAATACTTGTTTTACTCAGCTATATACTGTAGACTGTTTAGATATACTCATCTGAGCCAATTGATCATCGCTGCCTTCCACTGCATTTGCCCTAATTTAACGTGGCATCACTAGTTAAAACACTAGCAAATGCAACTCTGAGAGTGAAACAATGAAAAATGAGCTATACTTCACCTATAGCATGAATCATCAGTCTAACTAATAGGCAAATGAAAAATTATAAAATCATCAATACATTAAGTTATTCTTTTCAGCCAGTTTTGGAAAGTGGGAATGTTTTAAATTTTGGAACTTTAACACTGATGGCAAGGCATACAATGGTAAGTACCAATTAAAAAAAAAAAAAAAAAAAAATTCTAGGAAAATACTTTTATTTAGACATTTTGAAAGTGTAGTCATCAAGACTTGAATGAGAATGTAATCTTATGTGTATGGATTGTGGTCACATATGCAGAAGTATCACAAAGGATTTAAAAATGCCATTTTTATGACACTGAATGAGTTGGTGTGGGCTAAGCCCTGCTTTTACTGCCTCATGTTTCATGCTTAAGGAAGATTATGCATTTTGATTTTATGATGCATAGGACTTTCACACTGAACTTTGTCCTACAAACAGAAAGATAAATTTCAGATCTGAATGTGAACTTCAGTTTTGAATATAACTGCTTAGGAATGAACTAGGAACTGCTCTTGAACATGCTGATCATGGTTACTGCAGTGTGCACTTCATGCTGACGGACATATTTTCATGCTTAAATTTTACAAATGATTTCTAGCCCAATGACCACTCAGTAGTTGACAGCCACAAAATATAATATGCACCTGTTTACATCACTGAGATTAAAATATTTTGGAGGAGTCCACATGGTCCTTTGCTTAGATTTGCTTAATGTAAAATTGTGTGGATGAATTATTCTCAATTTAATCACTCACTGCTTTTTCTATTAAAATAGCATCAACAACAACAATGATTATCACTATGGTGAGTTATTCCTCAATAAAATGCTTGTTATAAACATGTGCAAACTTAATGTTTGTAACTTTGCATTTGAGCAACTAACATCAGTCGCATGTGAATCCCTATATTCAATGGCCAATGGCATATTAGTCATCTCTGTAAAAAAGAATTTAAATTGCTGTAAGCATATGCTATCACTAGCCTCCAATGTGAGAAAAAGCCTAAGTTCAACCTTAAACAAGGGTATATCTTTGAATTTGTTAGTGAACTGCCAAGTGTTTCTTGTACCCTTTAATGAAGCTCTTTTACTTAAGACTGGTGGGTCCTACAGGAAAACATCTCCCTGATTCCTGGGTTGTAACAAAAAATGAGACAGAGAATGAAGCAAATTTAGAATGTTAAAGGCATATGTCTCTTGTATTTCGTCAGGATGCAATCAGGTTTCCCAAAATACAGCTATCTGTAACTGTACATACACTTTCCATATGTTAAGCAGTAAACCTGAACCACAAAATGCAGTAACACCAACCATATTAATTATCTGTCCCTTTGCTGGTTGACCATGAATGCAACACAACACCCTCTTCCCTCTCCCCACTGGAGTAATAAACCCTGAGGAGAATGGGGGCAACTAAAGGGTAATACAGGCTGGAAGGGTGGGCAGCATGGGGTAACACTTTCCTATACACAAATGTTCCCCAGGACTGCCAACAAACAGCATTTCTGCACGATATTTGCTATAAGTGACCTCGAGCAAAAAGGTTCTTTTAATCCTCTTCAGGGGACTCATATTGTCTTCTCAGCCAAATGTGCCTTCAGTTCCTTGATGGAGACATTACAATCCAATGTCACCAAAACACCTAATACATCTTATGCAAACACACAGCTTGGTCCTTTGCATCAGCAGCGCCAGCACTTTCTAAATTTCAGCATAAATCCTTCATCATTATCATGCACAATATATAACTTCCTGTCAGCTAATTCATTGCATTATGTTCTTTAGATGAATGGACTATATCATATTACTTGGACTGGCAACCTGTCTCCTTCCCCAATGAGTCTATCAACCACTCTGTTACCTGTCATATTCTAAGTAGAAAGTCCTTTCACATGTATCCAGAGACTGAGGCTGGAACTCTGTTGACACTGCCCAAGATGTGTAGCTTATTCCACTGTTGATGCATCCTGTTCTTCACAGGTATTCCCTGGAGATGTTGCTGGTTTCTAGCTTCTGTGATATCATCCACCACACCCCATTAGTCCTCATTCCAAGCCTAGTTCACTTTTACTGGAGAAGACACAAGTGCAACATATGCAGACAATCTTTGTTGAACTACCCACCATATCAAATTCCATGGATGTGTAAGCATCCATAATTGTTAGCATTTACTGTTTCAGCCTCAAGTCCCAGCAAAGCACAAACACTGTAACCAAATCAAGATAAACAATTATCTCATGCATTATCAAAGTTCCATCTGATACTTTAGCCAAGATCATGCTAAGAACAGCCTTCACAGGAGATTAAAATTCCATTTCCTTTCTCACAGTACTGCAGTGATTTAGAAGCCCAGAAGTATCAGCCTTGGTGATACTACAGGGAAAGATAATGTTAACATTCCCACACACAAACCTTGTAATTCTAATTCATAAGACAGTCTCTCATGCAAGATCTACAAGGCCTTAGCTGTGCAACCCAGGATGTAGTCTTCCTTAAGAAGCCCTACTTGATAATGCAGCTAACAGAATACATACCACAGTTTCCACTGTCATTTTTCTTTTGCTGTAAAATTTACAGATATTTGCATATGGTCATCAAGCAGCCTCTCATCTTTCCTACATGCCAGCAAACACAGTATCGCACTTATAAGCAGTGGTATTTAACAGCCTTTTCATAGCATAGGAGCCCACCATGTTTGAAGTATCAACTGTGTAAGTCCCAGAGACTTAGTATGGGGGCCCACCTATATTTGAGACAGTGGAAGGGATGATAGAAATAGAAGGCATTTCCTTCTTACCCCATCCAACTGTGAACAAATTTTTTTCAGTAGCCATATCTGTTACCTGTCCTGTAGGAAATTGATCATGCTTACAACAAAATAAGACTTGAGTAAGATTGGGAGGGATAGGGTAGTAGGGGTAGGAAGGGTAATTGAATGAAGTAAGCACAGCAATGTCAGCCCTAGTGATGCTAAATGGGGAAATTTGTTAGTCTCAACATGGCAGGTCTTTAAACAATATTCTCATGCATGAGTTCCAAGACCCAAGCCACAAATACCCTGGATTTAGCCTCCCCCCCCTTTTTTTTTAAAGGCTCCAATCAGGGACAAAAGTCCACATTAAAGCCTGGCCTTAATTGAAATACAGAGAGGACTATGAAATGGAAAAAGAAAAAACAGGGGAAAGCATTTAAGAATTTTGGAGGAAGTGAAAGACCTGTCATTTGGAATGTGCCAGGTCATAATTACTGGGAAAAAACATGAGAAGGTAGAGAGTTCCAAAGCTTCAACACGAAGGGAAAGAAGCAAGTATCAAATTCATAAGCAGCATTCTGTATTTCCTGCATGAAAAAAAATAATGATATTAATAATAATAATATTAATAATAATCACTGATGAGAGACTACATTACCAGCCTCTTCATAGCATAAGATCCCATCATGTTTGAGGTATTACTTTAGCACAGGAAGCCACTCAAGCTTGAGATATTGGAAGGGATGCTAAACATGAGAGACATTTCCCTTTCCCCTGGTCACCCTCATGTGGTACCCATGCTTAAGGAGCACAACAAGCAACAGCGCTTGACATGCAACAGGTAAAGAGGAATCCATAATAGAACAAGAATATATCCCTCACAATTATTACACATTGTTATTTAAATCCATCCAAATGCCATCCCTATGTACAATGGCATTTTATATTTAAGCATGTGTGTGTGTGATTTCTACTTGAGATTACTATTTGTGTGTTATGGGCTATGAGTCATACACTCTTATTGCCCTATCTTTTGTATAGCTGTACCACAGCTTTATTTTTTTGTATAAAACACACATACACATAAATCCCCCAGTCTAAGCCAGGTGCCCATTGACTGACCAGACCCAAAGGGAAGATGAATAATTGGTATTCACTGTAGGTCTACCACTGCACCAAGGACTCAAACCTGAAGAGGCCTATAAGTGTGCAATTAACTGTTTGCTCTGCTTGGACATTCTCTACTACCATAAAAATTCTAAATTTATGGATGGTGTCTGCATTTACCATGTCTTCATTCTTTTTACTCCAATCATTCACTACTCCTGAACTAAAAAAGTTATTCTTCACATCTTTCTTTTAAAGTTTCTTGCTTAAATGCACACTATACCATCTGGTTGTTCTATCCCTACATCTCACAAAGAAATGTTCTCTGGCTATGTCGGTCTGTTTAAAACACTAAAGTTTGTGATCAGGTCACCTTTCACTCTCTCTCACCCAAGCTGGGCAAATGTAAGGCCTCTAGACTTTCCCTGAAACTTGGCTCTCTTAATTCTGGTACCATCTTTGTTGCTCTCTTCTGGACCTTCTCTGTCAACTCTTTGTGCTTATTTAGGAGCAGTGACCAAATGCGATGGGCATATTCTAATTTGGCCTTGTGTATGATGCAAACAGCTTGCTGGTTACTTCCTTATTTATGAACCTAAATGCCATTCTAATATTTGTTAGCAGAAAGTTGGTCTCCTTTACTATTCTCCTAAGGTGGTAATCTGGAGACAGGTTAGGGACAATGTTGACCCCATGTCTTTCTCACACACAGATTCCTGCAGTTTATCTCCTGCTAGATTATGATCATGTTGAGACCTACATCAAACAAGCTTATTGAAAACTCTAAACAGAAGAATACTATGAACACATTACTCCAAAAATAAGGTGTATTTCATGAGAATTCATGCCCATTTGACAATCAAATAATACATAGGGCCAGCATGTGATTGTTTATAAGGACTTATAAGGTTTATGATGACATGGTCTGGAGGTGGGGAAGTGACAAGTGACCATCTACCAACATTCATTCTCTGTGTCTTTGCCTTTGGCCTTTTTCCCATCAGGAATCAAAAAATGAATTTCCTATTGGGGAAAGGAGAGTACATAAATGGATATGGATGGGACTATGCCTACAGCAGAGACGGTTTTTCATCCTTTAAAAACCCACAATTCTCACCTATGGAGATAGTTCTGTGAGTATCCTACAGCATATCCACATGAAGAAAAAAGACTACAGGAAAAACTAAGAAAAATTAAGGGAGGACTTTACCTTCAAGACAACTTCAACCCATTCTGAATCAAATTTTACTGATGGCACCACACCTAAGGCCAGACAATGAAGGTTGAGCAGGTTTGAACACAAATAATATCAAATAGAGGTATTCACTGTCACTGAATGCCAAAGACCTTTCTGCTTCATATCACCCATTGAAAGATTTCTTGGGAAAGCTTACAAAAACTCACTATCCTTACATCATCAGTGTTAACAGACAATATTATATGTGAAAGGGAACCAACTTCTTGATTCTATCAGAAACATGCTTTGCTGAAAGAGAATTTACCAGAACTGTATCAAAATAGTTGTTTTCTTGAATGTGTCTGTCAGTTTTAGTATGAAACTTTGGCTTCTGGATTACTCTTTACCCACAAAAAATGCTACTCAGACTTCAGTCAATTCTTATGCCTAAATACTTCATGATTTTCACTGTTGTCTGCCTGTTTTAAAAGCTATGCAGAACAGATATTTCATGTCATGAAACTATACTGCTGATAATGCAATTATGCAGTAAAAGATCCAGAACCTATGACAACTCCCTTTTGAGATGAGATGAAGACCTGATAAGTCTCCTTAAAAAAAAAAAAAGTTAATAATAAACTCCTTGCAGAATCAGATATATCAAACTTGAGTCTCATAACCAAAGGCTTATGTAAATCACTCTGATATGAAGTAAAATCTTTACTGGCTTTATTTCTGTAAAGAAAAGGACTAGAAAATAACTATAAAACCTGATTCAGAAACAACAGATTCTTCACAATCTCTAACACTTGCCTGAAAAGATTTCCAAACTAACTAATCACAGAGTGGAAGGGCAAATACTATGTAAAACTCAAATGGCAAGTGTTCTCCATACTTTCTTCTAAACATTTGTGCAAAAAATTCCAGTTGTGATGATTCCACAACCCAAATTTGATGATGAATCCCCCTACAGAACTAGGAAATCTGCAGTAGTGTCTTGTGCCAGGGGTGATTAGCCCACTCTGGGGCTACTAATTACAAAACCTTAAAAATGAGTCAGTCTTTGAATCACTTCTTCAAAGATCTTTATCTCATCAAAGAGATAATCTTCTGTCAAAACAGTCTAATCCAAAATCATGATACTGACCCTACTGCCTTTACTTGAAAATCAACACAACATAAGTTAGCAATAGGAGATTGGATATAGCAAAGAGGCCCACTCCTAAAGTCAGGATCCACTTGAAATCATATTCACTGACTTCAGTAAGGTATCCAACCAAATTCTGTAAACTCCACATTGAAAAAATTCTTGAGTAAAGTGGCTCAAACCTGCTAACGGGAGACTGTATCTCTCATCTAAAAATAGGAAGAGAAAGGCACGAATCTGTTCTTTAAATAGTTGTAATGCTTTCCGTAAAAAACTGGACCCCTCAACTTAGCTTTAAATCAATCTTATAAAAAGTTCTTCATCTAAAGATAAGATGAAGTGTGTATCCATCTCTTTAAAACAGATGGGCAATACTCAAGTATACATAGACTACTTCCCTTCTTCATTAATCAGAAAGCATGATTTTTGCCAGTGAAATGACAATACAGTAATGTTAGCTTAAACACACTTTTACTGTGCCTGTCAAAGGCTAAACAAAATAATAATTTGTTAATCTGTTTATAATGAAACTCAAACACACTTTTACTGTGTCTGTTGAAGGCCAAATAAGCAATCATCTGTAAATCTATTTATAATGAAGAAGTTTGGTCCTATAGTGTACTTGAGGTAATAATTTTTGCTGATTTTCCATTCTCATATGACCCTGACATTAAAGAACTATCTACTATCATTATCCATGACTGCATATGGCTTCTATTCTATAACTTTCTATTTCTAATTCAAAAGCCTAATTCTAACTGGTAGCTAAACATATTTTTCCCACAAAAAGGTTCGCTCTCTTTAGGATTAATGTTTTATGGCACTGTGAATATCATTACAAACTGCTATAGTGCCAAAATTTTAAGAATAAGTGCATTCATGCTGCTATACTATATCAATTAAGCAAATAAAATCAAAAGGAAAGGATATTATGATTAATAATTTCAAATTCATATTTGAAACAAAGTTTATGAGCACAGCATCAAACTCTTGGTAATTAGCTTACATAAGGGGAACACAGCATGTGTTAAGAAAATAATTATCAGGTTGACCGAAGTCTATAAAGTGAAAAGTTTTATTTGTATTTGCAGATCAACTGTCTGACAAGCTAGTGATCATGTAATGAATCATCCATCTGATATATAAAATTTCTTGACACATCCAGCAGTTTACAATATGACCAATAAGGCAATCTGTAAGGTCCATGAATGGTGATAATGCAGGCAGCACTTACTGCTCTACTGGAGGAAGATGAGACTTTGTTACTATTGAAGGTAGAAGAGCACGTATTTGGAGTCCTTTTATTCTTCCTTCTGCTGTGTCTGTTAGTGCTTGCAGGGTTACTAGCTGTAAGGGAGGGGTATTTGGGGCTGTGTGTGATGGAGTGTTTGTAGGAAGCATGTGTGTTAGAGTTAAGAGATGTTTGATGTGTAGATGAATGGTTGAAATTTGTGTTCATGGTGAATGAACAAGAGACATTCTTTGTCTGTGAAGTTACTGATGTATCCCAGGGAGTAGGAATGCTTGTAATGCTATTTACAGCAGTTTCTGCTGATGAGTTTAAAAATCCAAGTGGTATGGCATCATCTGAGGATGTAAAAGAGAAACAATGCTGAGCATTGTTGGTATAAGCTGGAGAGGATGAATCTTTTGATGATGGGTTACATGTTGCTCCACTCATACTTAAGAGGCTTTCTTGAGATACATTTTGTTTATTTTCATCATTTTTTCTTTCTTCTGTTTTCTTATCCATCATTTTTACCACTTTCTCTTTTTTCACTCTTTGTTGTGCCTCAAGTTCATGGGAGTAATAGTTAAGCTCAGACAAAATGCCAGAGATTGCAGTGGATACTAGTAGTAGTTTTGTTGTTGATGTAATTGCAGTGATTGAGAAGTTGGTGTACATTAAGTAATAGCAATTGTGGTCATAGTAGTTGGAATGAGGAATGGCATGTTGGTTACGGTGGACATAGTGGGCAAAATTGTAGAAGTGACAGCATTATGTGTTGGGACAGGGACAATGTTGTTGTGGATGAGGTGGTGGAGGTAAGGAAAAGGACAGCACTGTTAGCAAGCATCTACTCATGATAAACAACAAACTTACAAGTATACTGGGAGATCATAAGTAGCTCTGTAATGATGATGTCAAACCTTAATATATTAGTATGTTTTCTGGTGAAAACTTCACTGGCATAAGCTGTTACTTGCACACTATACAAACTCAGAATCAAATCACACCAAACTGAACAATATACATATATAGGCAGTTATTATTTCCACTCAGCATCTCAAATAGCAAGCACAACATTTAATTAAGGCGTTAAATGAAGCATGATTAAACTAAAAATATTAAATGTTCGAAACTGTTTGACATCACCATAACAAATCTTCTATGGTCTCCAACAATGTCTTAACCTTCACTGGGATCATATCTTGTATAAACTGAAAAACCTATCCTAGCCACAGTACTGTCCTCACTGGCTCAGCAATCACTATTCACCATCAAGCTACTTAAAGATGAAGCAAGAATGCATCATCACAATTTGAGCCATAAGTAATTAAGAATAAATCAAGAATGCCCTCATTTTATCTCACATGAGGAAGAATATTATTTACCTTATGAGTACCAGCATTCTCATGATCCCAAAGAAAGTTAGATCCCTACACTATACCTTAATAATAGGGCCTGACCTTGAGGATCTTTGCCTGGGCTTGTGCCTGGGAGAGAACCTCGGTGATCTTTGCGGCTGTCAGCTTGTCTGTCACTGAGCCCATCTGACACATGAGGCGCTCCATTGCCTTCTCTGTCTCCTCCAAGCGACGTCGAAGGTGGTCCAATTGTTCATCCTCTGTGGACCCTTATGCAAGTTATTCCTTTCAGATCTTTATGTGATACTGTGCATGAAACTCATGATGAGAGTGGGCAAAGTGTTCATCAACTGATGGCCCATTAACTCTTCACTATGCATATGATGTTTATAAGGCAACCTGGATCCACAGGCGTGTCCAATGTTTGGAATATTCTGAACCACTCAAGATCCTCAGATGAATGAAGTATAAAGTACCTGGGGTTTTCATCTCTACACATTTTTCACTCACCTGATTCATATCATAAATCATTCTTAAGTCATTTCCTTTATAAGATCATGCATGGATGCACCAATATAAGATTTACATTCTTAAAAGTATGACTGTTTTACACATCAATTAGAAAATCATACACTAAATAAAATATTGATTGGAAAAATTCTGAAAATATATATGTAGAACTCTATTTGAACTGTTAATATAAATAATGAAAAGAATACTAACTTGGCAGAAATAAATAATATTCAAATGTTTCCCACAAACTGGTTTCCATGCACTAACTCTTCTATACTTATAATTTTTTTTTTTAAACTTTGCCAATAACCTATAGTTAAAGTAACTACATAAAACATTTTCTGAAAAAATATACTTGAACCAAAATTCAAAACTTCAGGGCAAAGTTCATGATCTTTTTGAGAATTCAATATTGGGCTGATTATGTCTGATAAAATATGTAATTACACATATAAGTATAGAAATTTATCACAAGAAATTCATCACAAAGTTATGGACATGGCTAACCCAATTTTACTTTGGAAGTTACCACCTTCAGTAAGAAAAGGCTTAACAAAAAATCAGCTTAACATATATATGAAAAAGTAATGTATGAAAAGAGAAAATCACTCAAACACACATGAATCCTATGTATTAATCTAGTCTCCTTCTTCTCTTTGTCTTCTCCACTTCAGACTCATATACTCTCTCTGCCAACCTCACCCAACTCATTCTCTCCATGTGTCCAAAACATTTTAGCACAACCTCTTCAACTCTCTCAACCGTGCTCTTCTTATTGTCACACCTTTCTCTTACCCAATCATCAATGACCTAAGCAACCCTCCCTACACCTTATATTGTCCTCAAACATTTAAATTCCAACATTTTCACCCTCTTCTGAAAATTCTCATTCACAGCTCTTGCTTTGCATCCATAAAAGACCACTGGGACTACTTTAACTTCAAACATACTCATCTTTGCCTTCCCAGATAATGATCTCTCTTTCCACACATTCCTAGCCACAACAAACACAACATCTCCACATGAACCAAAGATCCCCTGAATACTGTCTCACTTTAACATGGTTAGCACTCATATCTATGTAACAGCACTAGATCCTTCTCACCCAAACCACTCTAAAACTAACCATTAAACCCTCCAGAGAAAAAAAGCTTACTACTGCCTTTCACTTCACAGATCCTCACACTCCCAACAAATATAACAATAAACATGTACACACTGAAATAACCTGACAAGCACTAAACAACTGACCTCCTAACACAGTCTCACATTCCAACCCACCAGACATACATGCATCAGAAACAGCTCTCGCCAGACATACAAGAGTCACATTCACTTACATGCTGGACATCACTCATCATGATAACTTTACAAACACTGTTCCAACATATCCTAAGACCATTAATGTCCACAATGCAACTGCCATAAAGAAGACACCAAGTATTTATAACTCAACAACCCTGCACTTTCTGCACACAGAAACATACACAACATCAAAATGCTTTATGATCTGTGGTTCTGACCAGAGGATATGGCAAGTTTTCTGAAAGCTGTAGGAGACTCATAAGGGCACGGAGAACTCATAGAGCAAGAAAGTAAGGTGTATATTTAAAATAAACTTATTCATTATTGATTTATTATACTTGATTGCCGTTTCCCACGTTAGTGAGGTAGCGTCAGGATACAGACAAAGAAAGACCCATCCACTCATATACACATACCTTTTTCATTCCATCCTTCCACCTCCAATTTGGTCTCCTGCTTCTCCTTGTTACCTCTGCCTCATACACACACACACACACACACACACACATATATATATATATATTTTTTCATACATATTCGCTGTTTCCCGCGTTAGCGAGGTAGCGTTAAGAACAGAGGATTGA
>JAYMFT010066724.1:0-14716 GCA_038088735.1 Panulirus argus
GGTAAGAGAGATGTGTGGTAATAAAAAGAGTGTGGTTGAGAGAGCAGAAGAGGGTGTGTTGAAATGGTGTGGACATATGGAACGAATGAGTGAGGAAGGGTTGACAAAGAGGATATATGTGCCAGAGTTGGAGGGAACAAGGAGAAGCTTATGACCAAATTAGAGGTGGACGGATGCAGTGAAAGGGATCTTGAGCGGTCGGTGTATGAACATACACGTAATAGAGTGAATCGGAACGATATTTTATACTGGGGTCGACCTGCTGCCAATGGACTGAACCAGGCAGGGCATGTGAAACGTCTATAGTAAAACAAGGAAAGGTGTGTGGGGCCTGGATGTGGCTAGGGAGCTGTGGTTTCGGTGCATTACACATGACAGTTAGAGACTGAGTGTGAGCGAATGTGGCCTATTTTGTCTGTTTCCTTGCGCTACCTAGCTGACGCAGGGGATGGCGATGCTATTTCCTGTTGGGCGGAATGGCGTCAGGAATGGATGGAGGAGAGTATGAATATGTACATGTGTATATGTGTATGTGCATGTGTGTATGTGTATGTATATATGTATATGTTGATGTATATATGTATGTATTGTGCATATATGCATTTATATGTGTATATGAGTGGATGGATCTTTCTTCGTATGTTTCCTAGCCCTACCTTGCCAACGCTGGATGAACAGCTAGGTTGACTGTGGACCGGCTGCCGCAATTAGGATTCGAACCTATGAGCTACACCCTGGGCGGTCCGTGAATGCGCCATGGTCAGGAGCCAAACTGTTACACCATGGGAGGCCATAAATTCTGTTCCCTCTTCTCTCACTCGAATTGCGTCTGATCTGCAAGCTTCCTCAATAATCTCAGACTTGGACAGGATATCTCAGTGAGGTAGACAAAATATTGTTAAGTTTCATGCCTCCAAGACTCAATTAATTCCCATATCTTTATCAAAAAACTCCTCATAACTTTCGTCTTTCCCTTGACGGTTCTGTAATTCCACCTCTTGACTCGATGAACATATTTGATATTACCGAAACATCTTCTTGGAAACTCCACATTACAGGAATAGCTAAATCTGCCTCTACGAAACTGAGTCTCCTGTTCAGATGTTGAAACTTTTTCTCTTCTGAACAGTTTCTCCGTTTATACAAGGGATTCATTCTTCCTTGAATGGAGTACTGCTCTCACATTTGGGGTGGTTCTAACTCTGTATGCTTACTAGACAGAGTTGAGTCGAAAGCGATCCGACTTATAAACTGTCCCAGGCTAACTTCCAAACTTGAGCCCCTTGCCCCACTCCGCAATGTTGGTTCACTTTCCGTTTTTTCTACGTATTACTTTGGCTTCTGCTCCCGAGAGCTGGCTGCTTGTGTGCCCACACAACTAGCTAGGCCGCGCAATACTCGGCAAGCTGCTGCGTTACATGATCATTGTGTGGTCATCAGTAACTCAAGGGTGGGCCGCTTTGAAACCTGTTCGTCGAAGTTTGGAACTCTCTACCTGCTCATGTTTTTCCCAATACCTATGAAATGACACATTTCAAAAGACAGGTCTTTCACTTCCTTTAAGATTCGTAAGAACTTTCCCTCGTCTTTTCTTTTTCCGTTTTATTATTCTCTGTATATTCCAGTTAAGACCCGATCTCGACGTGGACTTTTGTCCAACCCCGTAGCAACAGATCAGCGAATTATTCAAGGATTTGTGTACTTCTAAGGTCGAATTCGACCAATTCTCAACAAGTCATACCTAAGACCACCATAAGCATAAAATGAAAAATAATGTTCAATGGTACAATGGTTAATTATGAAATGATTGAGTATCCCAAAATGTGTCTCAGTACATGTGGCTGTACATGTGCTATATCGCCACCTTCTGCGGCATCATCTTTTGTTTTCACATTTTGGTATATCAGTCACTGTCTCTCTACCTTAAACATTAGCACCACTTAACCATAAAAACTACGAACAGTATACAAACTCTACCAAGTGAAACTAATTCCACCATCAACACCATCCTCACCGCCAATACTTCTGCCATCACAACAATAAGAACCACCAATTCTGCCATCATAGCCATAACAACCACCATTTTTTTTCATCAGAGCCACAAGTGCCATAACTTTTGCCATCACTGCCACAATCGCCACCACTTCTACCATCAAAGCCACAACCACCACTTCTTCTGCCATCATAGGCGCAACCACCACCACTTCTGCCACCATATCCAACACCACCACTACTTATGAAATCATGGTCAAAGTCACCAATGCTCCTGCTATCACGGCCAAAAATACCTCTACCACCACGATCAGTAATCACGTCCAAGGCTACTTCTGCCATTAGAGCCAAGACCAACTCTACTTCTGCCATTACAGCCAAAACCACCTCTACTCCCTCCTTCATAGCGACAACCACCACTACTTCTGTCATCGTAGCCACACCCACCACCACTTCTGCTATCATAGCTACGAAAACCACTAATCCGTTCATCATAGCAACAACCATAACCTCTTCCACCATCAGAACCACAACCACCCTTACTTCTGACATCACACCCAAAACCACCACAACTTCTGATATCATAGCCATAAGCACCAATATTTTTCTGCCATCATAGTCAAAATCATCACTATTTCTGCTATCACAACCACAACTACCACTACTTCTACCGTTAGAGATACAACCACCACTGCTTCTACCATCATAGCCACAGCAACCACTACTTCTGCCATCATAGCCACAACCACCAATATTTCTGCCATCATAGCCAATCCGCAGTCTTGCGGAACTGTTCCACCCTGGAGAGATTTATTGAAAATCTGAGTTAACGGTCCGGCAATTTCGTGTTTGACGTTTTTAATCACTCGTGGATAGAAACGATCAGGACCTGGGCTTTTATTAGCCTTCAACTCATGAATCTGTGTTAGTACTTCTCTATGACGGTAAGATCTTGTATCGTGTGAGTGCTATTTATTACGATTTCAAAGTTCGTGTTGCTGCTTTCTAGCTTAAAAAAACAGAACTAAAAAAACTGTCAGGGTTGTTGACATGGATGCAAACACCCAAGGTCTAAGCGAGGTGGTCTGGCCCTAACACTACAGAAAATGAAGCACTTCCCTTAGAATCATTAAAGGAAAGGAACAGCAAAGCACGCATGTCACGCATCCCATCATTAAAGACATGCATCCCTTCACTTTTTGTTGTAGAGACAACAGTAAGGATAAACTTTGAACTCCAGCCTCGCGACTTACCATGTCAGTACTACTCCTAATGTGGAAAGACGATTTAATAATTCCTTCTTGTTCCCATAAAGCAAGTGACAAGGGTTAATCAATGTTGGTAAGTTAGCGTAGCATTGCCAGGACAATATCATTGGTTGAAAAGGTAACATAACATACTACTACGTTATGATGATTGATTAAAAGAATTATATAACACCCAAGAGTGACAGGTGATGATCAAGACTAATTCTAAACACATTAACAGTGTTGCTCTGAACAGCATGTTCTGGGAGCTTATTCTACGCGTCAGTAATGTCGTTGGTAAAGAAATATTTCATGTAATCCAGATTAATTCGGTGAACCCTAAGTTTTAGTCTATTTTCTCTCATTAGTAATAAAGGCCCAACAATAAATAGATCTTTAATATCAACGTTGTTGGATCCTTTAAGTACTGTAAAACATTCTATTAACTTGCTGAAGCCGCCTCTGGCTTAGAGAAAATACATCCAGTTCTCACGGTCTGTCCTCATTTAATTTCTTACGTAAGGAAGGAATTAATTCAACTGCTTCTCGTTTCACTATTTACAGCTAAAGAATATCCTTACTTAGGTGGGGTGTCCGGAACTGCACTGCATATCCGTGGTGTGACCTAACTAGACTCAGGCAGAGCGGCAATATCACATCTTTGCTTTTGTATTTAAAGTTTCCTGGAGTTTTGTTGCAATGCTGAAAGAATTTGATGGTGGAAACAGTGACCCCCTAGATCCCTCACACTAGGGCGTCCTTTATCTTGCGGGCCATCGGTACATAATCAAATTTTTTGCTGAGGTTTCTTAACTGCAGCAGCTGATATTGCTTGATGTCAAGTGACATTTGCCGTAGACCATTTAGTTATTTCATCTAGTTGCTCTTGTAATCTTAGCCTGTCATCTTCTGTTGATATGGCATTGCCGATCTTTCATCTGCAAGTATGGACACTGAGCATCAATATCATTAATAGAATGGTGAAAAGCATAGGCCGGAGGATGATTCGTCGTTCATTACGACTCTTTGCTTCCTATTACGTAAGCAGGCTTCTATTCAGTAATCTGTGCAACACGAAATCCCTTGGGCCGAGACTTCACGCATCAGTTTAACGAGGAGGGACTTTGACGAATGGTATTTGAAAGTCCAGAAATATAATGTCTATTGCTTTAGTCTTGTAGTGGGTATTGTAAGATTTATAATAGAATTCAAGAAGGTCTTTAAGGCGTGATCTACGCCCTCCAAAACCAAGCTGTGTATTTTGAATCAGACTGTGTTGTTCAGCGTACGCTACAATTCTGTCTCTGATAATCGACTCCAAAAGTTTACATATAGTTGATGTGAGGTTAATAGGACGACAAAGAGAGAGAGAGAGAGGATGACTGATATATTCAATAGCTGTTCTGTTACCATACCTAGAGTCATTTGCTCTGTTACCACACCTAGAATCATTTGTTCTATTACCATCCCTAGAGTCACTTGTTCTGATGCCATACCTAGAGTCACTTGTTCTTTTATAATACCTAGAGTCACTTTTTCTGTTACCATAAACTCACGGACGATTAGGTCAAGGTGAGGAGTCATTTATCTGATGACCTCTGAATTCATGACTTCTCAGTGATTCCTCTTACAGTTGCTATGGCCTGTATTGGACGTTGTCTGACAAGATTCACCAAACCCTATCACGCAGAGTAAGGAGAATTTTCATGAAATCTGGTGTCTTTAATTCTACGAGTATTGCCTTGGTCATCTGCTAGATCATCAGATGTCCCAGTGACATCATTTTCCTTTGGGTACATACGGCGGGCTTTGAGCTAAATGGCAAGAAGCTACTGCACTACGGACACAGGCACACCAAATCTGCTTAACACAAGGTGTTAAGCTCAAACTTATAACCGTTACACTTAACAACGTGCTGATATTCAAAGGCATCTGAGCACCTTAGAGAAGCCTGACGCTAAGGACACTTTACATGACTTGTTGCCAGTGCTGACAGTTTGATACGTTACGGTAAAAAATTACGGTAAAGCATTTTTGTTTTTTGACATATGCACGTTTCGGAATTACGGTACTATCTTTTCCTTCTCAGGCAAAGTATTGTATGAATGTATGATATCTTTTTCGATCCATTTTTCGAGACTTTCGGAACAATACGTTAATCAACGGCTTCTCCACAGTGTCTTTGACAACGATAAGTTAATAATGGTTGCAAGAGCTTCAAGACATCAGCTGATAACCGCGTGTCTGCTGTATCCTGCATCTGGGTTAATGCCTTTTCATTTAAACAATTTTCCTTAATATCGGTAGGTTCCGTACCGTATACTCCGAAATCATAATTTGGTCACTTGATATACAGACTTTTAGAGTACAGCAAAAAATGAAATCTACATTCAAGTAGCGATGCGCAGCACTCTAACTGTGGCTGGCAGAACTTCAGAACATCAGCTGATTACTGTATGTTTGGCAGCAAGTCCGGTTCTGAACTGCACCATTTTCTGTATACCATTGCCCATACTGATGTTAAGTTACTTATTCTCTGATGTCAAAAGCTGCAATAAAGAATTAAACCTGTTCATCTGACACCCAGTGTGAATGTGAATCCAGGAATTATTTCCTGATGTGCAAATGACAGTGTGGCTCAGAGTTGACTTTTTTTGTCCCTTTGATGAGAAATTTAATCCCTGCTCAGGGTTTGCTTCATCTAAAGTGTCCAAGCAAACCCTCAGTCAGATTGTATGTGTGAGATTGTCAGTCACTTTAGGAGATTCAGTACAGGTGACTGTAAGACGTTCCTATTCGAGTAGCAGTTAGGATATGTATGAGCCTAATCACTGGAAATCGTTAGGTCGCCAGTCGACAATCAACTGCTGGTAAATATTGGTCTATATTAGGACGAGTGATTAGTCATCCATACTCGTCAATAATCTTCGTGTACCTTTGCATATTGCTACTTGTGTGATCTTTGATCTGTTTCATTAACTAATCATCATAGTATGTACCGTTACAGTTTATTAAGCTTAACTGTTAATATCCTTGCGTGGTTTAATTTCCTTTCTCTTGACAGAATGTACTGGCTCATTTTTTTTTCCTACACAAAAAGGACCACTGTCTGGGATGTCTGTGGATATGATTGTTCATGTTCACCAAAATTTGGCGCAGAGCACCACTCGAAGCCTTTAATTGACAACCTAAAGAGAAAACGCAGAGGAATACAAGAAAGTCATGGAAGAACCTGATACGGAAGAAATTAAGACAATGGAGGCCTGAACTACTTACGGGTTATTTCCGTGTTATGAATCACCTGCAAGTGGAAACCAGAGCAACTTGAACGTTTCGAATATGAACTGGGCAGAGAGAAGGCTCAGCAACTTGCAGTAGGTGCAGTAACAGGGAATGGGATATCCTTGTCAGTGTCTGAGAAATCAGGGATCTCAGATATCAAAGCACGTATTCTGAGCGTTAGGAATTTCGCTGAATAGAGAATGCCACTCACTCAATGACTTTCTATGTTACTAAGAAGTTGTTGTTTGATCTGAAGACTGAATTCTTGCACTCGTCAAAGTCGACATTTCCTCAAAGTTAACTTTTATTTCGTCATCGACAATAACTCGAAAGCTGTTACGGCTACCATGAAAAAGACGACGCAGAGAGCTGTTGGTGCTGAGATTCGTGGAACTTTAGCTGCTTGCTTGCAAAAGCTGAGAATCCAGTAGTAGCAGGTCTACAACTTAGCTACTGATAAGTGTTCTAATGTCGTCAAGGCGGGAGAATTCGTGCGTAGACACGCGGAAATGATGGAAAGAACGCTGCAGAAAATAGCATTGGTTATGTAGGTGATGAAGGCACCAACAGAGGCGAGTATCTTATAGAGGACGACGAAGTCGATCAAAAAATGTTGGAGGAAACTTTAAGTAGTGTCACATTAACAGCTGATGATGTGATTACTGTTCGGTGTGCCGTCTATACCCTTCAGCTAAGTGTGTATGACGTCAATGATCAAACCATAAAGCTGACTGTTACACTTCGCAAGATGGTGAACAAAACACACACACATACTATGAAGTTGGTGATTAAGGAAGGAGGAGAATCTTTACCAAAGCTGGACTGTCAGACTCGGTGTGGGTCCACGTTCAAGATGTTATTGAGTGTGATTAACAGCTAGCCATTCTTGTGCCAAATGAAGCTCGTAAGTGAATCTCTTTCCCTTCTAGATGAAGAGTGAGGAAGTCATCAAGGATCTGCTGCAGAATATGAAACCATCCCACGAAACCGCGGTTGCACTTCACCTGAAGAGTCTCTCTGCTGGAGAGTTTCTTGAAGGGTAAACGAAATGTAAGGTACCACACTAAAGATCCTGGAATCACCTAAGCTTCCCTATTCTTGGCCCCCAATAACGCTCTCTTCCTCCCAACATTATACCTAGATCCCAAGTGCCGGGAGCCTTCTCAAAGAGCCACATTTGATTGCAAAAAAGCACATCAGCACTCTGTGGAAGGAGATGCCGAAGTTGAATATACATTTTTCGGTGATGTGTGGTGCGTGGGTGCAATTCAACAAGAAGCATTCCTCGGATTCGGATGGCGCCGTGGACATCATCGATCATCTACTGAACGCAATGTTAAGATGAGAGCGGCTTCGGCGACGGCAACAACAAGCGGGCATGAAATCCCAAAAATTGTAGAAGACCCTGACAACATACTCTGTGTCGATAAGAGGGAAGACATGCTCAAATAGCGGCAAAATCATTCAAACCAAGAGATAAAGAAACTGGCCGAGGAGGCGGTGGCGCTTTCTGTCACGAATGCAAGTGTTAAAGGAACATTTTCTGGTTTGTGATTTGTACTACAGAATCTAGACCAGGTTTAAAGGAGGATATATTTAATGCCATTACGAGCCTAAGATGTAACGCCTAGGACTAGTTTTTGATGTGTACTGCTAACGAGACTGCATTTTGTGAATGTAAACTGTAAGGTAAAGACAGAGCCTAGGCTACGTATTTCAGAATTCGGAGCGGAGAATAAAGAGGAAGAAGCAATAAACAACTGGCACCTTCCTTTTATACTCCCATCTCTGTTCTGAGATACCAAGTACGGTACCATATTAGCGTGTGATATTCTACCATACTACAGTAAGTTATGAAATACATTTAAGGTACGGTACGGAACGGTTCTACGATACGGTACTTGACCGTACTAGTACGGTATGAAATGTATTTAGAAGTACGGTATGGAATTATGGTACGATATTTGTTACCGATTAGAATTAAGAAATAAAAGAAAAATATCTTACCCGTACCGGGCTGCCAGCATTGCTCTTACCAGATAGATTTCTTCACTCAAACAAGGAACACAAGTCGGTGTTGACCCACCACCAGCCTTTCCCCGCAGCGGCCGATGATCAAACTGGCGCCTTGTTTACAGGGCCATCACTCCAATGTCCCGTCATCGCCAAGACTCCAGGCTGGATTCAGCTTTTCTTCCTAGTTTATCTTCTCAATTCTCATTCTCCATGTGGTATTCTTTATTTATTTTCATCTATCCATGTTCATTTGCTTATTTTTATTCCATATCTTTGCCCTCAATTCTCCTTTTTCTTCGTTCGTCTTAAAGAGGCAATCTAGGGTGCTTTTTAAATCTCGTTTTAATATTCATAGATTCCATAAGCACATTCAGACTTTCAGAAATTTTCTTTCGTTGCCATAGACCTCTTCACTCGTCTATGTTATCTCATCTTTATATTGATCTCCGGCACGGAATCGCTGTGGGTACGGTGAAGCGAATCACTGAATACTTTCCTTGAGTTGTCATCACTTGCAGCAGTGTCTCTGTATTCATCACCATATGTAGTGTTACTTTCTTGTTCCTCACCGTCTACAGTGGACTCATTTTAGTCGACATTAACGGCAGCATAATCAACTTCTTCCCCACCACCTGCAGTTTGATCACCTGCTCAGCATCACAGACAGAAACGTTTATCGCATGAACTGCGCCACCAAGCTCATCACCACCAACATGGATACAGAAGTCATCATTCTCTACAGCATTGATTGTATTCATTCTTGTCAAGCGGATTTTAAACTGTACCAATAAAAAAAAGCCATCTTCCTACAAATATTTACTTTCTCATCTCCCTTCATGTCAGCACGTTATAACCAAATATCCTTCATGACACATTTGTGAAAGACATTCTTTTAGGTGTTGTCCATGAAGACCATGTTGTTTCTGCTTGCTATCACACAGTATACTGTGAAAGGATCATGTGAAGTTGCTGCGTCACATGATTATTGTCTGGCCATCGGCAACTCAAGGGTGTGCCGTTTTGATAACTGCTTCTTTCCCTACACGTCAAGGCTTTGGGACTCTCTACCTACTCATGTCTTTCCCAATAACTATGACCTTGCTCATTTCAAGAGACAGGTTTTTCACTTTCTCAAAATCTTGTAAATACTTTCCCTGTTTGTTTTTCCCCCTTTCTCAATTCTCTATATTTCAATTACGGCCTGGCCTTGATGTGGACTTTTGTCCATGACTGGAGCCTTCAACATAAAAAAAAATTATTACACATCATACTCAGCAACAACAATAACCTCTAAGCACTACACTTGCAATAAACTAAATTCACTCATCAAATGCTAATGATGATGGCCAGTAAAGTTGGTTTTTACAAAAGTGATTATCTAAAGACCCCAGACTGATTCTTCACTATATTTTCCAGTTCAGGTGTCAGAACAATAGTTCACATATTAGGAAAGTATTCATTAAACTTTGACCACTTTTTTCAATGCTTAAATGTTATACCTACACAAACTAAACAATCTTCCTTACCAGGAATATGGAAACCCAGGCCATAAATTCTCCTGAGCCCTCACGTAAACATCAATAATAAAGTTAATATGTCAGTAGTAACATAATATGATCCCAGATGCAACACCCTTCCCTCAACACTGACCATTGTTTTGATTGTATTTCATCAACATTACATGCCTCAATTTTTTAAGATATTCTTACCAATATACAATAATAACTGTTACTCAGTTTTATTTCCTAAACTTTAAGAAAAGCAAATGTTTAACATCAATTTTCACAATTACCGTGACTGTGCTTTATTGATATTTCATACAATTTTGATCACCGGACGTATCAGAATAATTGAAAATTTAAGCTATTTATGAGACCATTTTTTTTAATGAATTTCGTTTTTCTTCACAAAAAGTTTGTTTAAGAACTAATACTCTGAACCAATGACTTAGTTGGGTCAGATCTTCCCGCCAGACAACACAAACCAGTGTGAATAATAGATACCAACAAGCAATTAGTGTAATCTTTAAGGAGACAAAACAGCGAAAAAGAACTATACGGTGTAAGTACATCTGAAGCAAATACTATCGCTTAAACGAAGGAGAATCACAGAACATTAACTGCAGAAGGAATTGGAAAAGGAAAGGCCTGGGAAGCTGAGCAGCACATACCACTGAAGAATTTCGTATATCTTGTGGAAGGACGCTACAGAACGATCATGTCTCAGCGACAACTGACTTTTTCTACGGACAATAAGGTCTGGATTAATGGCACTCTTTTATAAGATCAGAGTTAGAGTTTATGGATGATTAAGTTAGGGACTCATAGAATGGTTTGTATGTTGAGCTATGACGGCTGTCACTTCGGTCCCTTGCTGACAGTTTTTCCCATGATATTATTAACAAGCACATATCGTACACAACACACATCCACGGAAATGCATTATTCACTTAGACAACTGATTTGTGCCAGTATTGGAACATCAGAGAACAGGCTTTCATTGACGAGAGCCAGGCTTGGACCTGACCCGTCTTGAAAACATAAAATCTCCTGCTGACAGTTTGTGCCCTAATGCGGTATTTACTTTTTTTTTTCAACAGTTTAATTCTCCTAATGCCACATGTTGGTTACAGTTATGAGTAATTTAATAATATAGCTAGATATGCAAATTAGCTGTATATATTGTTTAATTTTGTTTCGCAATGGCTTTATAGTGATTAGAGAATGAATTGAAAATTGTGGAGTGTGATGTGGAATAGTGTACAGGACAATATTGAATAAAGTGATGTTATGGAAGATGATGAATATCAGGGATAATTTAGGGTTACTAAGTGTAAATAGGTGAAATGCAAGTAAAAAATCAGCAAAACATATGAAGATTTTAGCTAACTTGCATAGCAGCTTTGATGTATCTAAATTTTTTATTTAGACGCCCATGATTTTACTTAGAGAGTGGGATATTGAGGTAACATTGGAATAAGCCCTCAGAATAAACTTCCAAGTCTGTGTTGTGAAAGTTTGGAATTAACATTGGCAATCAGTGATTGAGGCCTCATCCCGGGACTGTTTTAAGAATCACCTTGAAATGTGGTGGAGTAGAAATGGACACCTTAGAATTTTAGAGTGCCAGGACTAGGATCCTAACTGAGACTTCAGTTTTCAGACCTAACCATAGGCTTAAAGTCTGTTGTCATTATCTTCATAAGGTATCATAAGGTGGATGTAATTGATGACAGTGTCAAGTATCAACATATCTGGTAAGATTCAGTTGGGCGTGAAAAGGGTTAAAGTGATGGCTGCAAGTGGAGTAGTTCTTACTGTAACAAAATCAGTCTTTTGTGTTTTTTCATAAATGAAAAAACTAAATTACTAGAAATAACTGAAATCACTGAAACATTACTTCCTGGAGTACAGACGGGAGAGGTATATCATTATCTACACCTGAAATCCTAAAGGCATGGTTCCTAATTTACATTTGGAAGTAGCATCCTAGAGTTACTTCAGGCATGAAAGACTGTAAAATGCTACTGAAATCCAGAGAGGCCGTATACACAAAAAGAGAACACTTTAAACATTTGAGGCCCAAGACACCTTGCCTTCTACCATCAGGAACAGCATCGGATACAGGATAGAGAAGTTCAGGCGTGCATTGGACAAATACCTACAAAGTGTATCAGACCAGCCAGGCTTCCAACAACTTGGTCAACCAATGACCCAATCCAGCAGCTTGGGCCCAGCCTGTGCCGTTCGGATGAAGATCCATAAGGACTTCATGAGGTATTCACAAGGTATCCAGTATTGATTAGTTAAGATTTTTGCATGCCAGAGGAGTTCATATTCACCAAAAAATGTATGATTTTGTGGTGAAAAGGAAAGGTTTGTAGGATTTTGAACATATTTCCATTTCCAGACAATTTCAAACTTACCATGGGTAAGTTATAATGAGATAGGCTAATTAAAGTGAGAATTAACAGACATGCTCTCAAACACATTATTATTATCAAAGAAGGTATTGCCCTTTAATGAAACTATCTTGCACTGATTTTTTTTTTCCGTTTGCATATGTTTGACGTTTCCTGCAGCAGGGAGGTAGCACCAGGAACAGAGGAAGGAGTGTGCTCATTCACCTAAATAATTTAGTAAAGGTTTAAGATTTCAGTTAACTTGTCTCGTAATATATTGCTGTTTGAGCCTTTTTCATCCCTTATTGTTTTTCAAAAAAATGCCCCAGTGCCCTTTTGGTCTTTTTCAATATGGCCTGGCCCATATCATAATTCCTGTTTTCTCAAGGTCCATTTTGTATTCCTACTACCAAATGGTTAAGTCAGTAGTTCACATTAGAAATGAGAAATATGTTTGATTATATTCTTCACATTTATGGGTGATAGCAATCATTGTTCAACCTCATCTTTTATAAAAGTAACTTCTTTCCAAGTAGGTGATAACAGCATGCTATACTTAACCATTAATTTCAATGCTGGGTGACATGCATAAAGTTGCTTGCAATTTGAAAAAAAGGAACTTAGTCTTTAAATTTTCTGTTTTCCATTATGAATGAAATACATAAATATAAAAACAAGGTATATGTACAGAAAAGTGAGCTAAAGCATATCTCCATTGTATTGTGCTAAGTTAACACAAAGAGCCTGCACCTAGGATTGGCAAAAAAAAGGTAGAGGAAGAGAGGATTAAGCCTCTGACACATTCATTAATGACTTAACACTGATTTTGAAAGAAGTCCATGTAAACATAAAGGTTATACAGAAACAAGTGAGGAAACAAAACTTGTATGGAAGTGAAATTGCCCTAAAGATGATGTATGATTTCTCTGGCAGAGGTGGTATGGTAAGAGGGTAGGGGGGTTATGTCTCACAATACTCATCCCTAAATGGTGCATAACTACTTGTGGTTAATATTTCCATAGATTTATGCCCATTTATAGATATTTATATATTTATAAAGCCTAAAAAAGGCCCTATTACTCTTTTAGGTTAGGCCTGCTTCACTCCATTATATGAAGGAAACCAGCAGGAAATGTTAGAGAATGGGTCAGCTATGTGTAACAATATAAGAACTCTTAGTGTCCCTGTTTTATCTATGTCATTTTTGCTAAGTCTCACTTATCACTAAAGCATCAAAAAATCTTAAAACAATCCCATGTAAATGTATTATATCCCAGCATTTCAAGATTTTTAGATACAATTCTTCCACAGAATCTTTGACAAATATATTATAGAAATTGACAATTTTTTTCCCCATACATCAACAGTTTCTCTAGTTCAGTCTCTCCCTCAAGCTTGACCCAATCAATCTTTAGCTACCTTGCCGTTGTTCCTGGCATGCTGTTTTTCTTTAACTTTTGATGATCCACCACTGATTAGTGTTTAGCACCTTATAAATTGTCTCAAAACCTCTTTTAAAGGAGCTTGTGCACCTCCAAGGATATGTTACATTCAGTAATAGGGAAATAATGGACTCCTGTAGAGTAAATAGTTCTTTTAAAGAGACTGTCCTCCTAATGATGCAACTTCACCAAATGTGAATTTTCACTTATGGTGTAAGCCATGCATGTAGAGTCTAGTAACACCCATATAAACATTTACATATATGTTTACACTTGCAGAATTACTCCTAGAGATTGCTAATCTCTCTCTCTCTCTCTCTCTCTCTCTCTCTCTCTCTCTCTCTCTCTCTCTTTTAAGCACCTGTAGTGACAAAGAAACCAGTCATAAAAATGTCAAAATATTGGTGGGTTAATCAAAATGTCATTGAAAACAAACATTAATATGATGAATCCCCGTGTTTGAGGATATTTCTTTAAAGTACTATTTTGTCTCTTATGACATATTAGACATGTGAAAAAAATCATATATGCTCTGCATTTTAAGTATCAACACAAACTTTTTGCATTGCAGATCTCTCTTGTGGATCGTAAGTGTCTGGGGGTTCTGCAGCATAACAAACAGAATAAGTCGCATCTTTTGGTCACCTCAGATGGAAATCTGAAGTTACATCCTTCATGCAAGAGTAAGAAGAGGAAGAAGTGAGTAATTTATGTAAAAGGAATATAGGGGTGAAAAGAAGTGCTATACTGTTGCAAAATTTAAAGAACTACAACTTTTATATATATATATATATATATATATATATATATATATATATATATATATATATATATAT
>JAYMFT010066735.1:0-14716 GCA_038088735.1 Panulirus argus
ATATATATATATATATATATATATATATATATATATATATATATATATATATATATATATATATATATATCCTTAGCAGTAAAGACAATGACAATAAATAACCTAGTAATTTCAATTATGACCTCATTTATCGTCGTGTTCGGTGGAGTACAAAAAAGTGAAGTGATTGGAATCAGTCGTTATGGCAGAGGAGATTAACATCATGATTGGTAGTGTAACCAAACTGTGTCACTGTAATCATGAAGCTCCCGGATCTCCCGGCTTGTACGAGTAAATGAAACAGTTATAGAGAAGTGCTTAAACTGGTGTTTGGTATAGATGATGATCACCTTAGTAGATATGATAACTATTTTTAAAATACTGTTTTGACTCATAGTCTTGTTTATATTAGTCATAAGAATTGACCTTGACCTCTGCTTGATCGAGAGATAAGCATCATGGTGTTCTAGACTCTAGATTTTAAGCTAGGCATTATCTAAGACTAGTCTTATAGATTAATCTTTAATCTCGACCTACAAATATCAGTACCATTGTAATCTAGACTCATTTTTACCCTTCACTAAATTCTGTGTTGTCTTTATTGTTACTTAAGTGTTACTTGCGTGTAATATTGTATTATTCTACGATAGATTTAATGTTTTTTTTTTACTCCTCCTTTACAATGAACCCTTATACTACAATACCCTAGACGGACAGTCCTCCAGCTCGAACTAACCACCACCTCCCGGTGTTCTCTTCCTCCCGCAGTCTGCATAGGGACGACGGGCCGCATGTCTGTGCCGTCCAACCGCGAGCACCACTACCGCAACCTCCGCAACCGCTTCATCAACTGCACGTACGTCGACGGCAACTTGGAACTCACCTGGCTGCAAGATGAGAACCTCGACCTCTCCTTCCTCCAGTACATCCGTGAGGTTAGTATTATCACATGGACTGACTTCACCAGCGAGGAAGGTCTTTGGTAACGCTCCCGAGAAGGGGCGTCAAGTAACAGTTGGACACAAACATTCAAGAGATCAGTTGTCAGTACACATCTGTAGGGGGAGATCTGTCTTTGACACATGTGTGGGAATAAAGTAGCACTTTCAGGTTTAGATGGATTGGTAACGTGGAAAGGGGAGGGGGTAAGTAGATAGGTGGATACCATAGAAGGGGGAGACGTAGTTGGGAGGGTAACATTGTACACCTTAAAAGGAAGAGGAGACCAGAGACATATATATAACCATTGTGTGTGGGTGTTCACCCTTATCGATCAGCCTATGTCTTCTGTGCGTCAGTCTGGTTAATAGTATATTTGAGAATTCAATAAATTATAGACACATCAGTTGCAATGTAGACACATTCAGCTTCCACGATATTTTAGCCAGTCCCCAAGGGTTATTCCATACCCTTAGGGTTATCCCATACACCCTAAGGGTTGTCCCATTTTTAGGGATAGTCTTCAGAGTAGACCACATCCATGGAATCAGCTCTCACTCTTAGAATTAACCCAAGCCTATTGAGTATCCTCCCCAACACCATGATACACACACACACACTCATCGGAAAAAAAGACAACGGATGCGATAAACGCCCTAGATGTATTGATCTCATGGACGTGTCCGTCTGTGGCTTTTTTTTTTTTCGTACTGACGTATTCGTTTTTCCCACGGCAGGTGACTGGTTACCTGCTGATTTCCCACGTGGACGTCAAGAGGATTGTCCTGCCCTCGCTACAGATCATCCGTGGCAGGACGCTGTTTAAGGTTTCTGTCAAGGATGAGAGCTTCGCCCTCCTGGTCACCCTCTCCAAGATGCACACCCTGGAGATGCCCGCCCTCAGGGGTACGTTATGCTTCCTTTACGTAATTCTCCCTCTACCACGTCCTTCTGTACGGCCTCGACTCCAGCAGGTGGGGGATTTGTAGGTTCTCGTTGGATGGAAGTATGTCTGTGTGTACGTACCACCGTCTCGTACGGACGGTGATGTACGAGTAGATGGCATAGATGGTCTGTATATAGTAATTCATTGGGCTGCATAAATTAGAAATGATAATATAGGGTGTGCAGATGGTACATGCTCTAAGTCATTTTGGTAAAGAATGCATAAAATGGTATTTTGTTCGGAAAGTCCGCTCAGTAATTTATGGCACTGCAAACAGTACAATGAAGAAGTATTATGTGCAGCATGAATAGGATATGACTGCGGACGTGTGTGTATATATGGTAATATTATTATGCAATGTATATTTCATTTTCTAATAATGTAAATCTTTTATTATTTTGCTTGGTCTTCTTTAATCATGTTTTTTTTTCTCTTCTTGATATTATTTTTTTTTTCTCTCGTTCACTGGTTTTGAGGTGTATGATTGTTCCCTTTTGTTGACTGGCTCGTCCCTCAACCCCTGAGTGATCCATAACTCACTCTTCCCCTTTCAACCTTTTTGAGTTATGTTGTAGTGTGGATGGACCCTGTCAGTGTTGCCGAGGTGCTCACGGGTTTTGACCAATGTCTGCCACCATCCTTCCTTACAGCCGTGAGCTTAACAAAATTGCTCGACAGCTGAGTGAAATACTTGCTACCTTAAAAAAGTATTTTTTTTTAATGGTAGAACAGAATATCTCGCCATCTTAACAAAATATTTCGCCTGCTAACCAAAAATATTTCTACAGTTGAAGGAAATTTCTCGCAAAGTTATCAAAATATTTCGTCGGCATCGTAGAATTTTTTGGCTACTGAATATTTTACCGTGTAAACATTTTGCCAATTTAGTAAATCATTTCGCCAGTAAAACAGAACATATTGAGAGCTCAGTATTTCTCACCAGCTTAAGAAAAAGCATAAGCATCTCGACAACTTCACCAGGCCTCTTGCTTAACCTTATAGAGTGAGAGATCTTAAAACATATACAGATTAAAGCGCCACATCTCCTGAGTCAGACATACTTGCTATGGGAATATTTAATCAACTTTCCACCTTTTTTTGAGCTTGACAGTACGATCCTTGGACTTTTTTCTCAGCTGCATAGGGAACACGTATTTTGATATTGGTCTTCCATGTGTCACATTACAAAAATCAAACGCTTCTGGGAGTACATGGAGCGTAGACGGGAGAGATATAGCGTGATTTTCACACGGGAAAAATCCTGGAAGGCATTAATATCCAACCTACGCTCAAAAACTGTTTCCCTGTTTGCACAACAGGTATAAAAGACTGTAACATAGTACCACTGACATCAGGAAGATGCGACAAACATCCAGGGCCTAAGACTGCTCAACACACTGCCTACAGCCATCCTAAACGGTACGAGACGCACAGTCGAAGAATTTGGAGACGTCCCGGGATAAGTGTTTATAAAGTATTCTAGACTAGCCAGGCTGTGGTGATTACGTGGTCCTGCAGGCCGCGGCTTCCAATAGCTTGATGGACCAACGACCCCACTCAGCAACAACTGAACCCACCTCAAGCTGTAGGGGTAGTAGAAGACCTTCTAGGATAACTTAAGGTGAAAAGAAAGGAAGATATGTATATAGAAGGATGAGGATAGTTAAGCAGGTCTCGAACACACAAAAGTACTATTGGTCGCGTTCTTCTGTTTCTTAATTCTGTTACCTTGTCCTCTTTCGACCTTCAGCCATTATGATAGCGCAACAGAAAATTTACATAACTATTGTCAGGTTGGCGTTGGCGTTGGTGGAGATGGAGGGTCACCAAGATGCCAAGTGTTGGAGCAACGCAGCGGCTTATTGTGTGGGTGAAGAGTTGGTTGTGGATGTACGTGTGTGTGTGTGTGTGTGTGGGCGCGTGTGCCCGATTATTTGGCTGCCTGGGCGTTCGTGTGTGTTTGTACGACCCCGTGATTGCCACGACATGCATGATAGTACAAGAGTTTGGTTTCCAGGATGTGCTGGAGCGAGTCTGCGACTGTTTGGTTGCCAGGACGTGCATTTACGTGCACGTGGAAGTATGTTTACACAGGACCATTCTTCACACACACACACACACACACACACACACAAGAAATAGAAGCGACCAAGCGCGGCTGTATGGAAGGTCCGGTGGCCATCTACTTTGACGAAGAGGTTTAGCCATCTTGAGCACCGCGGCGTAACCCTTAGGGTGTGATGGCCTGGACTTCGACTTGTTCCCCTAAGGGTCAGGTTGAAAGACGTTTAAGTACAACATAAAGGCCGGGGACCTTGACCTTCGTATAAACACAGTCTGCCGTGTGACCTTGGCAGGCTGTTTTAGAATACTTTCTCCCTCTCTCATTATTCATCCACCAAGAGCACTTCTCAAAAGTCGTACTCTAGTCGACAAGCTGTGGAGCCAGAAGAATTGAGTGCCACCTTTGGGAGCTGTGGGACGCAGTGAGGGAGGCGAGATGGGGAAGGAGGAGGAGCGAGCAAACTCGAGCTTCGACGTCGCCCTCAGGCGGTGCGATTCAGTGCTGTGGCGCTCGGCGTCGTCGTCTTCGCCCCTGCCAAGGGATGAGCGCCCGTATTAGGGTGCCACCGTAACACGAGCAGCTGCCTGCCCCACGACCCTCGCTGTGTGGTGGGCTGTGTGTGTGTGTGTGTGTGTGTGTGTAGGGATCAGCCAGTCTGGATCTCGGAGGGCTGGACTGATGGTTGCGTTCAGAGGAGGATGGAGTAGTTTGTGGAAGTAGTAGTGGATGATTGGATGGTCCGTGACTGGATAGGATGGATGAATTGGGGGTGGGTGGATAGAAGATGATTGGTAGATTGTTCGTTTCTCTTTTATTTTTTTTTTGTTTACTGAAAGGTTATGTAAATAACTTGCGTCACCGACAATCTGTCTCTCTTCGTCTCACTCCCTTGTTATCTCTCTCTCACACACACACACACACACACACACACACACCTAGTATGGCCTCTCCGTTGCCTCATGGCTGAGCGATCGTGACGTAAAGTCAACTTTCTCTCCTTCGCTCACTCACTCACTCACTCCTCCCCTCTAGCATCCCCTCCTCCCCTCCCTAGCATTCCCCTACCCTCTCCCCATCAGTGCCCCCACCCCACCCTCACTCTTTTCCTCTTCAGCATCCCGTTTACTTCCCCATCATCTCCCCGTCACCTCCCCACTCCCTCATCTCCCCACCATCGCCTTAACCTCCCCAGAGCCCCCTTACCTCTCAGCATCTCCCTCCCCTTAGCACCACCACCACCACTGCCCCTTCCTTTCCTCACCATCATCCCCAGCATTCCTGTCCCCTCCTCCATCATCCTCCATCCCTCCACCACCATACGCTGTCCCACTCCACATCTATCCCATCATCCTCCAAACCTCATCATCATCGTCCCTTCACCATCTTCATCACCTTCCCCCGTCAGGCTCATCTTCCCTCTCACACATCGTGCAATTTTCCCCTCAGAGTTCCAGCGTCTTTCCTATTTCCCCCTTAGGCCTTCTCATCGACCCCCACCCCCCACCCCACGTTGAGAACATCTCCTCCCACCGCTGTAACGTCTCTTCCATCGCCCTTGTCATTCTAAAGACAACGGACCATTACGTTAGCATAGATCCACCTGCTTAGGTCACGGTCCTCCAAAGGCCCTCGTTACTAAGGAGCGCAGCGTGACCCCCCCCCGCCCCGCCCCACCATTTTGGCAAGTCCTCCGTCACAGGAGTTATCCTGGAATGTGGGAACCATCTGTGACGCAAGCTGGTAAGTCTCGCTTCGAAAAAGCTTGCGCGTCCCGAACTAGCGAGTTAGAACCTCGAGAAATAATATGATATGCTTTTCTGGAACTACGGTTGTTAGTCGTGAACTGGACCTCGCCGGAGTGCGCTAGGGGTCGTTTTGATAGGTGGTCAGAGCCTTTATTGATTGGTGCGTTGGGTGTCGCAATCAGTCATTAGCATCCAGCGCCTCCGATTGGATGCGTTGGTGGTCTGTTTTGGTTTCCGCATAGGCTCCTGCGCCTCTGACTGGCGGTGTGATCTGTTCGGCCATCTTTTCAAGTGGCACAGACATCTTTGATCCTCCCTCAGTGCCGTGCATCACCCTACACGCCTATCACACTTCATCTTAACGCATACCTTACCGTGGTTTCAGAGGTCTTCTACCCCCACAGCTGGGTCTGGGACCTTACTTTTGCTTTCCGTATACCATACGTTGGTTTCGGAGGTCTTCTTCTTCCCCCATAGCCAGGTCTGGGACCTTACTTTACTTTACGCATACCTTACGATGATTTCGGAGGTATTCTACTCCCACACCCAGGTCTAGGACCTTACCTAACCTTACGTATTCCTTATGATGGTTTCGGAGGTCTTCTGTCCCCACAGCTGGGTCTCCAACCAAGCTGCCGTCTTGCTCTTCAGCTTAAGTCTGGCTGTTGGAGGCCGCAACCAGCAGTAGGCTTACGTAACCACCAAGAACGTCCTGTCTGGCTTGGTACACTTTGTACCTGCTTACCGAGGCTCTAATTATGTTCCTCTACTGCATACGTCATACATTTCTAATGTATTTTTCTGATGATATTTATCTCTTTCTTGCGATATACATGTGTTAGTAACTTGCGCCTGTTTTACTCCTTTCATCCTGTTTATCGTATATAATTTGCTCCCTCCGTCTTTGTCGTTATTTCTCGCATAGTATCCTATTTATTCCTATGTTAGGCATCTGTGTGTGTGTGTGTGGTTTTCATCTCGTTATGGTTACTATTTGCACCACCTCGTGCCCACGCGATGGTACCTGTTAGACACCAGTCGGTCACTGTAAAGTATGACCTACTAGTCACAGTAAGTATGATGAGTATTGGATTCGGTTGGTATGATTTTTTTTTTCTGAACGTCTCCCGCCAGAAGGGAAACCATAGTTTAGTTGGACGTGTCCATCGACTTGCACCTCCTGGCGTTGTTAGGTCGCCCGACTGCTCCGGGTGTCTGAGAGAGATGGGTGGTCAGTGGTGTAAGACTTCTCCACCTATTGTTTAAGATTTCTCCACCCATTGTTTAAGACTTCTCCTCCTGTTGTTTTGAGACTTCTCCACTTATTAATAGAGCCGGAGAAAAGGGGGGAAAAATAGTATTTTTTTACCGACTGTGCATGAAAACGGTTAGTTACTCCTCTTGTTAGCTCTTTGCTCTGACTAAATACTTTGTGCCTTAGCTCTTGTTTTTAGTGATAAGTTAATGTTAACTTTTTACGTGTCATGCCAATAGAGTTGGCCTCGAACGTTGTCATAACGTTGATCGTACACAGTTTCACATCTGTGTATAATCTAACTAGATTCCCCTGCCCCCCCCCTTTTTTTTTTACTCCATTTCTGTACGCATGCAGTTTGTGTGTGTGTGTGTGTGTGTGTGTGTGTGTTTCCGCAGCTCCTCAAGACTTCTCTTCTGTCCATTATGAGTTAGCTTCCTCACTGTGTGTTCTTGCATGTTTTCGTTTTGTGCGAGCGCTTGTACTATGTCCCATACTTTTGTTTCTCATCTCTGTCATTTCTTTTAGAGCAAATTATGTCTTCACATGGAGTTTAGGACATCATTTTCTTAGCTAAGTCGCTTCTCTGTACCCTCAAATGCGTTGATATGCAATATATTGTGTGTATGCATGTTGCAGATATCCTGAGAGGGAGAGTGGGCGTCATCAACAACTACAACCTGTGCCACATGAAGACCATAGAGTGGAAGGAGATCATGTCGGACCCGACCGCCAAGTACGATTTTGTCTACAACTTCACGCAGCCTCAGCGGACGTGCCAGTGCGACAAGGCGTGCAAGAAGGGCTGCTGGGGCGAGGGCGAGCACAACTGCCAAAAGTTCAGTAAACTGACCTGCTCGCCGCAGTGTAGCCAGGGGAGGTGCTTCGGCCCGGGCCCGAGAGACTGTTGCCACCTCTTCTGCGCGGGAGGCTGCACGGGCCCTACCCAGCGCGACTGTCTGGTGAGTCCACGCTCCAGTTCTCTCTCTCTCTCTCTCTCTCTCTCTCTCTTTGCCCTTGGTAATGCCGGGTAATGTGATTGGGGGGGAGGGGGGCGCTAGCGCTAATATTCTCTCTCTCTTTCTCTGGCATTGTGAATGTCGTTTGCTGGAACTGCCTTTTTTTCTAACACTGATCGCCAGTAGTTTGGCCTGGAGCTATCAGTAAGTGATCGCTGGCATAAATTTTACAACGACGGACGTCAACAGGTCGTCATGAAGACTTGGGAGGGGAGGGCACAGGAGAACGATCGCTACCGACGGGCCGGGTCAAGGAGTGGTGGACTGACCGCCAAGTAGCAGTCGTTGAAGCTTGCTGGAAAAATGTGCTTGTGTCATTTACTACTTCACTTGAAAAGAAGAAAAAATGATTGCTCACTCGAGCTAAACACCGGCAGTAGGCGTTTCAGAGAAGAAGTCTTGTCGACTGGAAGTCCTGGTGCGGTATATCTAGACGGGAAATTTAGCCAAATTTTGCTCAGACGGGATTTGAAAAAAGAAAAAAAAATCTTTCTATTGCCCAGTACATCTCCTAGACGGGAAGAAATTTGGCCATGTCTTGTAGAGTCGATCTTCGAGACGAGGTGTAGGTGGGGACTTGCTTGGCTTAACCTCTACGTATACTAGATATCTTCTACTGCTTCTTCCTTGATACTGTCATGTGTTATAACACACTGGATTCTGTTGGCTGCCATGCACCACTCTTGCCAGCAGCAAACAATGTCCAACCGTCTCTTCACCCAACATAAGCAACAACAACAACAACAACACACACACACACACACACACACACACACACACACACACATTAAAAAAAAGGTTAAAGGATATGCATCGGGAATCACGATGTTTTAACGACTCATTTGAATATGAATAGAATCAAGCTGACCAGTTGGCAATTAGGTGGGGCGGTCCTCACCAGCTGGCCCCCGGCAGGTCAGCTATTATTATCACCCACACGACCAAGCAACAGTTCACACGCAGATGCGCGTGGGCCACACACACACACACACGCACACACACACACACACACACACACACACACACATGGGTAGGCAAGAGTTACTTACGGTGAAGACACACTCTCACTGCACCACTAGGAGTGTCTTGTGCACGCCAATGACTCTTCTGTCGACTTGTGTACAGAAATATGTAGACGTTAGGATGGTTTCCAGTGAAGAGAAATATGGATTTTGTTATGAATTCGGGACTTTTGATTCTCTTATTTTTTTCTTTTCTATTTTACTCTTCTCATTTCCTGTCTTCCACAGGCCTGCGGCAACTTTTACGACAATGGCGAGTGCAAACTAGAGTGTCCACCAATGCAAAGATACAATCCCATATCCTACTCGTGGGAGACGAACCCGAATGGTAAGTATGCCTACGGGGCCACCTGCGTCAAGAGCTGCCCGGAACACTTGCTGAAGGACAATGGCGCCTGTGTCAGATCGTGCCCCAAGGGGAAGAAGGCTGTGGATGGCGAATGTGTCCCTTGCAGCGGCCCTTGCCCCAAGACCTGCCCGGGGAAGAAGTTCATCCACGCCGGCAACATCGACTCCTTCAAAGGATGCACCATAATCAGCGGGTCTCTCACTATCATGGATCACTCGTTCGACGGTTACCAGGATATCTATCCTAACTTCACATTGGCGGAGAAGTATCCAAGGATGCACCCGTCCGGGTTAGAGGTCTTTAGCACGCTGAAGGAAGTGACTGGTTACATCAACATTCAGGCGACGCATCCAGAGTTTACGAATCTCTCCTTCTTGAGAAACTTGGAGGTGATTGGCGGGAGAGATTTGACAGAGTACTTCTCATCTCTTTACATTATCAAAACATCCCTTAAGAGTCTCAATCTCAGATCACTGAAAAGGATCCGCTCTGGTAAAGTGTGCATTCTGGAAAATAAAGAGCTGTGCTTCGTGGAGAAAATCAATTGGAACAAATTCATTGTCAAGGGCGACGACTCGAAGACAAACCCGTTGACGTTGTTGCAGAACAATGCAGACAGTGAAGAATGTGTGGCCGAAGATCTGGTGTGCCATGACGAATGTAGTGACGAGGGCTGCTGGGGCACTGGGGACAACGAGTGCCTCTCCTGCAGGAACTTTCAGTTAGGCGACAGGTGCGTCAATAACTGTAGCTACCCTGGCATCTACCAGATGGGTCCGAAAGTGTGCGGCTTCTGCCACAAGGAGTGTAGCAGTAGCTGCCATGGACCAGACTCCAATGACTGCGACCGGTGCAAGAATGTGAAGGACGGGCCCTTTTGCCTCGAGCGATGCCCAAGTACGAAGTATAATGATAATGGAGAGTGTAAATTATGTCACAAGAACTGCGAGGGCGGATGTAAAGGTCCCAATAACACCATCGGCGACCATGGTTGTACATCTTGCAAGAAAGCAGTGATCAGCGGGGACCTGGAGGTGCAGTACTGTCTGGCGGAGAATGAATCCTGCCCGAACGGTTACTTCTCCGAGTGGGTGGTTCACCAAGAGACAGGCGACTTGAGGAGACTTGCGGGTAAGACCATCTGCCGCCGCTGTCATTCGCTATGCAAGAACTGCACGGCTTATGGTTTTCATGTCAGTGTCTGTTACGAGTGCGTCAGCTACCGGCGTGGAGAACACTGCGAATATGAATGCCCTCAGGACCACTATGCAGATGATAAGCTCAACGAGTGTTTCAAGGTAACCCATCTCTGTACTATTAGTCTCTATTTCTCATTTATATTTCTTATGCAACTGTGTACTATAATAGGGGGGGGGGGGAAGAAATAAGTAATCCATAGCTAGTAGTTAACTCTACGATCTTTAGCGGATTTTCTTCACACAATGTAAATTGTTTCATGACTAACTAACAGTGTTCGGCGGAGTGTTCCAACGGGTGTACGGGCCCCGACGAGTCCCAGTGCCAGACTTGCCGTAACTACAGGATCTACGTGAAGGGCGAACCGGGTATGAACAACACGAAATTTAACTGCACCGCGTCCTGCCCTCCCGAACTGCCATATAAGATCTTTCCTGAAGATGCTTCAGACCCCTATTGTGGCAAAGACCCACTCCCTCTTCCACTGTAAGTACAGCTTCCTCTTAACCGCTAACGTTATTTTTACAAATTTGATATATGTAGATATGTGATGCAAGACAAAGACGTATTTGTGTGACATGTACCATATGTAATAGTATGTCCTGTATAGGTAGGTCTAGCCTCCATTTTCTATAGTACATCACGCAATATATGTAAACAGTTAGTCAACAGTTAGTCAGGTCCAGGGTGTCAAGGAGTACTGGTACGCTGCCCATCTAGTCTGTGTGTGTGTGTGTGTGTGTGTATATATATATATATATATATATATATAGTCTTTACTGTAAGGAACCCTTTTATTAGAACCTACGAGTTGATCACTCAACACAGTGAGCAAACTACCTGGCGCAGTGAGTACTTTTTAAGACTTTAAGTCAATGTAACGACTAGATTTCTCGAACGAGTCCTTCAATATACTGTAGGAATTCTTGCGTGCTGAGGTATACTTAAATTAAGTGTTCTCATGGTACTGTAACAGGAGCTGTTCTGCTATCTTGTTGCTATGATAATTCAGTATTTCTTTTATATACTTAGTACAGTTGAGGTACACATCAATCTACTGGTGCGTATAAGATATGGCATTTCCTAAACCAAAAGTTCATAACCTATAAAGCTGTTGCATTGTTCCGGAGAGCGTAAATCGGGAATACTCCCATAAATTAGGTTAAGTTGAATTAGGATAAATCATGAGAGAATGTCCCGATTGCGCTCCTCGTCTTGTGAAACTCAGGTAACTACCGGTATCCATTGCGCATGATTTTTAGGAAATATTCTCTCTCCGCGTGTTTAAAATCCGCCAAGTCCATGTTAATGCCATTGTGCCACACTTCTTTAGTCATATTGAATTGACTTTAATGATTTTTTCCGATAAGAAGAGTAATAATGTAAATGAACATGGTCGGAAACATTACCAACTAGGCTAAAGCGTTAATGGCTAGGCTAAAGCTGGTTGGACTAGCGCAAAGTGAGATCGTTTGCATAATGTAGTCCTATATAAAAATTCAAACTTGGAAACTCCTGCCTCTTGGGCTGGAGTTATTTGAGAGATATTTATCCTGGTGAAGGTTTATTGTGGTGTTCTTTGAGAGGGCTAATGAAAATACTGCTATGTTTACAGAGATGATGAGAGCATTCCGGCCATCTTGGGCGGGACGATGGGTTGCTTGTTCCTGCTTTGCACATTCCTGGCGGTGTTCTGCTACCTGTGGTGGCAGCGGAACAAGACCAAGGAGGCGGCTCTCAAGATGACCATGACCATGATGCCTTACGACGACAACGAACCCCTGAAGCCCACAAACATTAAGCCTAACTTGGCCAAACTACGCATAGTTAAGGAGGCGGAGCTGCGCAAGGGTGGAATTCTCGGCTACGGCGCCTTCGGCACTGTGTATAAGGGCGTGTGGGTGCCGGAGGGAGAAAACGTCAAGATTCCTGTGGCCATCAAGGTTTTACGAGAAGGTATGGTGTTGCACTGTGTTCTTGATAGTTACTGCAGGATGACAGTATGTGTGTGTGCAATTAGATATTTGTACTGTACGGGGAGGGAATTTTACACCATTAGGGTACCTTCTTTTGAATCTTACCATTAGGCAACTTATTGAACAAATATATGTATGCTATCATTTTCAGTTTCATCATTCGGTTTCGTCCATTTACCTCCAACTTTTATACAGTAAAAGTACTTCTACATCTCTTCTTGGAACCCTCTTACTTCATTTCTTGTTATATCCTGTTCGAGGAATTTATTGTGTGCGTGTAATAATTTTACCAGTGGCGTACTGTGCCAAGAGAAAATTCTGCGACTACAGACATTGTCCGCAGCTGGCTGGGTATGTGGACTTTATGCTTATCAACTGGCAGGGTTATTACGGCCGAAACCTTCATTTAAGGACCAACAGTTGTAATACCCTGACCACTTTATGGCGAGTATAACCTGCTAAATAAATAATCCCAGAGTTGAACACACGTAGGAGAATGTATCCAGGGAAAGATAATGTTTATAGTCCTGGATATACACGCAATAACATCTGTAGAATTATTAAACTATATTACCAGAATCTCTTTTAAGCAGGCTTGAAATTTTATTTTTACGGACTGCTTCCTTTTGGGTAGGTGTGACATGATACACGTTACTGAAGAAATGTCGCTGCATCGTAATTTTTATGCGATCAAGGTTTTTAAAGCGCCATGTTCATTATGAAGGTTTTGCATGTAATGTCACCTTGTGGATAAATGATAATTGTGATAGACAGACTTTTACCTGGACCTCTTCGGCCTAGTTTACTAATTGTTTTTTTCTTCTGAATTTGCTGCTACTACGTATAGGCATTCGAAACAATTGGGTAGATGGGAAAGTTGGAGGACGATAGTGTGCCTTCATTTTCCCACGAATCCAAAGTCGATATTACCATTGAACATTGTTCTCTCACGGATGGGCTAATTGCTTAAAGTGTCACTTCCGTTCGTTAACTGACATCTAATTGCATAAGCGCGATGCATCACGAATTAAGTCGTTGAACTAAATCGCTTCATTTCTTTTTTTTTTTTGTTGAACATATTACTGGACAACGTTAATTGTTTTGATGTATAAATCTGCATTTTTTAGTTGAAAGTTTGATTAGAATATTCCACTGGGAATTACTTGAGATGAATTATCGGTGTCGCACCATACTGTTATGCATGAGGAAATGCAGTGATTAGGAATGTAGACATTACCATTTTATTACTTTGATAGTCTTCTGTGTTGTGTGAAAGGTAGGTGTTGAATATATGGGTGTGTGTGTGCTGGGCGGCACGCAGGGCGTATGGCGCGTCTCACTTGTTGGAGCCGATGCATTGTGGGAGAGACCGGGAGAGACGAGAGGAAAACAAACAAGGAGAGTGCCTGTCGTGTGTGTTTATGCAAGCCCTATCGCGTCCAGCTGTACTGTACAGTACTGTGGCCTCTATAAGTGCATCTATAAGCCCTTGTGAACCTGACAAGTGCCTCTATAAGCCTCGGGAACCTGATAGGTGCCTCTATAAGCCCTGTGTGATTTGTGTGAGTGTCGGTGAGTGGACAGTGCCCTCTTCCTTGCCATAAGTGTCCTGTATTGTGTTTTTCCGTTATTATACCAAAGTTCACGTGACTACTGTGTTTCCCTGCGACCTTCCTTCCCCATTAAGTGAGTTCATCGCTACTGAGTGCCACTGGACCCACAAGTCAGTGTATGAGGTGAAGAAAAAATTGTTACCGCCCCTTTGGGTTCTGTGCAGAGGGTATCCTGACAAGCCTTGACCCTCGGTGGAGTGAGTTCGAGGGGGCTGCGTAGCAACTGGTGTCAGGTTGTTCGGGATTGTGAAAAGTGGTAGTTCGGCAAGATGGACGGGAAGAAGGAAGAGCTGGTGTTGGCGAGTACAGACGAGTCACGTGATACGGTCTCCATGGAAACGAATGTGATGGCAATGCTCACGGCGATGATGGAGAGATTGGATGAGAACGCTAAGCGTACAAATAAAAATATTAGTGATGTTAGAGAGATATTGAAGTGAGGCTTAGCGGAGGTACAGGAAAGGGGGAAACAGTACACGGACGAGTGGTGTGCAGCACTCGAAAAAGACATCAAGGAGGTGAATGAAGCCTGTACGGCCGTGAAAGAGGACTTGAAAGCTGGCATTGACGAGTGCCACTCGAGGATTGAGATTCTCCATCGTGCCGTTCAA
>JAYMFT010066746.1:0-14716 GCA_038088735.1 Panulirus argus
GAAGGCCAGAAGAAAAGGTGCCACAAGATGGGAAGACCAGAAGAAAAGGTGCCACCAGATGGGAAGGCCAGAAGAAAAGGTGCCACCAGATGGGAAGGCCAGAAGAAAAGGTGCCACAAGATGGGAAGACCAGAAGAAAAGGTGCCACCAGATGGGAAGGCCAGAAGAAACGGTGCCACCAGATGGAAAGGCCAGAAGAAAAGGTGCCACCAGATGGGAAGGCCAGAAGAAAAGGTGCCACTGGATGGAAAGACCAGAAGAAAAGGAGTCACCAAACAAGGGGCCGGGGAACAACCGGGAGAAAATGGGACCTGGAATGAACTAGCCACCAGGGGAAGAGAACATGAGGGAAGGGGAACTACCAGGGAAGAAATCAGGAGGGATGAGTGATTATCAAGCAGGAGGCAGATGAGGGGACTATCAGGGAGGGAATGAAGAGGGTAGAAAGTACCAAGAGAGAGACAGGGAGGAAGGAATCCCTCTGGAAGTGAATGAAGGAGGGACGTAAGAGAGGGAGGAAAGAGGAGGAGGTAGCAGGCCACTAGGGAGTATATACAGGGCACTCAGGGAGGAGTGAAGGGAGGCAATGGAGGCTGAGTGCAGGGAGAGATGCAAAGGATCCCCAGGAAAGGGAGCTTGGGAATGACCAGGGAGTGATGGTGAGGGAGGGAGGAAAGGGGGGAGATACTAGAGAAGGACGGAGACACCAGAGGGAGGCATATGGGGCCCAGGGAGGATTCAATGGGCCACCAGGAAGAGGGATGGCCCGCCATCAGGGAGGGACGAAGAGGGTTGGGGGTCATCATGAGGGAGTGCGAGATCAACTAGGGGGAGGGAACAGAGGGCAGCCATAGGGAGAGGGAGGTGAGAGGAGTCCAGGAGGGAGAGAGAGATAGGGTGGGGGGGCCGGGAAAGAGAGAGAGAGAGTGGGTCCGAGAGGACGAATGGCTCAGGAGGGAGAAGAGAGAGAGGGGAGGAGGAGGAGGAGGAGGAGGAAGGGGACCGGTTGGGAGAGGGACAGGGGCCATCATGGAGGGTGTCGGACCCTGAGTCAGCACTTGGAGCGGGTCGACCCCGCCCACCACTGATTTACTTTTACGAAAGTTCCACCTACTCGCCCACCACACTTTCCGACGTTTTAAACTTCTGCTGGAGATAAAGCGACTGCCCAGCCATGAGGGTTTAGTGAGGGGCGTGTTGTGACTCTCTGCCGAGTGTGGGCGCCTGGCGTAGCATCCGTCTGGTGAGGATGTCTGTTTAGTAAACAGGATCGAAAAAAAGAGAGAGAGAAGGTGGTGTTGGTCGTTGTCGTTAGGAAAGACGTAGTAAATTATGGAGTTCCAAAGCTCAGCGGCGCACGGAAAGAAGTAAAGATCACAACGGCGCTTCCTTGAGTCGCCAGTGGGCCACGCTGTGATTATATAATGCTGTGTGGCTTGCAGGGCATTGCGTGGTCTAGCTAATGGCGTGGGCACGCAAGAGGGCAGAACTCGGGAGCAGATATTTAAGCAATATGTATAGAAGAGGGAAAGAAAACTGACAGTGCGGTGCAGGGAAAGTGGCTCGAGTTTTCAGGTTAGACTGGGACAAATGATAAGATAAACTGATTTGAAATGAACCTCCTCAGTTGAGACAGCAGTACCTCCAAAAAAGTACTAATCAAATCCTCTGTATAACTGAACTGATAGCTTAGACTGCCCAGTATTTACAGGCAACCTTAACTCTTTTTGTATCATAAGGATCTCCAAGACAGAACAGACACTGTGATGAGACTATGGATGTGTGATGTGTTGAGTAATGGAACCAAAGGACTAAGATAGGGGCTGGTAAAGTCACGAGGAGCCATAGGGGGAGGAGGAGGAGGAGGAGGAGGAGGAGGAGTAGGAGGAAGAGGAGGAGGCGGAGGAGGAGGCAGAGACCTTCTTAAGGAGTTGGATTTTATGTTGAATCAAACCCACTAAGAAGTCTTATTTGAATTTGAGTTTATAAAAATAGTTATGACGAGACAAGAGGTAGATAAAGTAAGCGAAGACGCTGCTGATTTGCAAGAAGGAGAAATCCGTCTATTCACCTATCTATCCATCTATTTGTCTATCTATCTGTCTACCTATTAATCTACTTATCTGTCTATCTATCTATCTAAATAGATATAAAAGGTTAAAGCTAACTAATTGCATCGACAAAAGAGAAGATTCTTGTGCAGCCATCGACAGATTCCTTCAGTGCTATATCACGAACGAACGATCTTTATATCAAGGACGTAAATCATCCTCATATAATACTTTTCTCATGATCACAGTATGATGACCATGATACAGAGCGCTGATGACCCTTAATATGAAGGTAAGATCATGTAAATTCATCTCCATTGTCTACACAATACCAGCACAAGTTACTGCGAAACTAACTATACGTCTCATGCTCGTATAAAGGTGTGCTTAGGTAATGTTGCGGATATTTCTGGAGTCTGTAGTTTATACAGCAGATTGCGTTGCGTCATGAGGATGCGTCAGTGGCGGAATGTTTGAGCAGGAGCTTAGTGAGACTCAGCCATCATCCTGCTGAGTAACAGATGTCCAGAATTCACTCACCCTTGCCCTGGTCGTGATAGTCTGCCTAGGCCTCACTGTTAAACAGGAGAGTAAGCTTTACTACCACCGGTGAGGAGAGACTCCCTGCCCCACAGCCTGTGAGTAATCAAGTCACCCTGTCCCTCGAGTCAATCTCTCTTCGTCAACACTGGTCAATAGATTCTATCCGTCCTGGTAGAAGGAATTCGGACACGCTCACTCCACCACGAGCAAAAAGAGAACCACCTTCTTCCCTACCACTTCTGAGACTCGATAACCCACTACCAGTGAAGGAGGAAGGGAGACGTCTATCCTCCCTTCTCTTGTCCATCAGTCCCCACCAGAGATTTCACGGTCACCCACAACTCTCCGTCTCACCACAGGGTCGCCGCGCCTCCCGTCTCATCGACCCCACACTTCATCAAGCCCTGCACGAGGAGGGTGCCACACATCAGCCACACACAGGCTAAGATCTAATCATCCTGACGTGAGTTTCTGAAGACATATTAAACTTGCAAGAGGAAGAACGCAGTCTGTTTGCCAGTCAAAGGTATATCTAGAAGTCTGTGATGACAGAATCTAAACTTCATTAGAAGGAAGCATGAGTTTACATGAGAAAGACAGGCAACAGGAGGCCTGATTGGCCCACGACTGGGTTGTCTGTTAAAGAAAAAAAAAAGTTTAACTTGACAAGAAAATGTAATTCAGCTCAGCAATCTTTTTTTAAGCTATCACCGACTCCCCGCTGCTGCACATTAGCCTTCTACTGTCCCCTTTACCGCTGTCGTTTATACAGTTTATTTCTGGAGTTTTTCTCAGAGTATACCTAACTTTATAAAGTATTTGTCTAAACGACTTTTAAAGGTATTCATAGTCTTAGCATTCACTGTCTGACGGTAACTTATTCTAGTGAAAGAAGACTGACAAGGGAATGAGAGAAGGATGATTGAGGTTCTGACATGGCGTGGCATAGGCCAGCCAAGGGCGCCATTCAGAGCTAAGCATGGGGCTAGGTAGGGCTGAGGGGGCCGAACAGTGGCTGCTGAAGAAGATGATACACATTGGCGGTGGTGCTCCTCCCCTACAGAGTCGTTAGTGGGGGAGAGAGAGAGAGAGAGAGAGAGAGAGAGAGAGAGAGAGAGAGAAGGGGAGGTCCGCTGTGGCCATACCACTGACGGAGACACTGTTCACTGCTCACCTGGGTCTCACCTGGTGCGCCTTGCGCCTCCCCTCCCTCTCACTGTGCAACAACAGTGAGGGTCGGGTCAGGTCAGGTCGGGTCGGGTCGGGTCGCTTCCTGAGTCTGCCAAAACTTACTGTGTGTGTGTGTGTGTGTGTGTGTGTGTGTGGGTGTGTCTTACTGAAGACCTCTCTGTCTGTCGTATGTCTGTCTGTCTGTCTGTCTCTCTCTCACACACACTCTCTCTCTCTCTCATGGCCGTCACCACAGGCTCGACAAGACGGAACCCTCCATTAAACGAACGTGAAATTGCCCCCCTATAGCGCAGCTGGTCGAAGTCGCTCGCCTGCCGGCCCGGGCCCCCTGCTCGCTCGCGCGCGCTCCCGCCCGCCCAACCATCTCGCGTCACAGGGATTCATAGTCGTAAATTCTCGGTGATTCTGGAATGGGTGTTGGCAATGATCGCCTCCCGCCCCTCGCCGCAAATCAAATGAAGGAGGTCTGGCGGCCCTGGTGGTTATTTATGTGCTGCTGATGGTTCTCCTGACGGCGAGGAAGAAGAAGAAGAAGTGGTGGAGAGTTACGGCACTTCTTCTTGGGGGTGTATTTGTAACGCGTGAGTGGTGAGTGCCTATGAGCATGTTATGACTTTACGATGTTTGAATGTTCGGGAGGAGGAGAACTTAACGTTGCTATTGTCTTTCAAGACCGAATGGCATTTAAGATTAAAGAGACGGTAGATGAGGAGCACTTGAAGGTTCATTATAGGCTCTCTTAGGGAGATCTGTCGTAAGGATGAAGCATACGACATGAAAGAGGCCAGGGGGGTGATAGGGATTTGTCGGCCGGGGGACGAAATGGTGAACCGCTTGATACTGAATAGGAGACAGTTCAGTGGTACAAAATTTTTTTAAAGGTGGTGTGGTACGTATTGGTGGTAGGAGGATATGATTCAGATTACTAGAGGAGGCAGAGGAGGCGTAAGGATTCGTTAGTACAGACTGGGTGGTGGACGGGACCGTGGTACAGACTGGTGGTGGACAGGTGTGTATACGTGAATGTTTAAACCTCATCAACAAGGACCTGAGCTCTCCAGTCCCAAGAACAAGGAACAAGAGAGGATGCTGGGTCCTCCAGCCCAAGCAGTAAAGACCAGGAGGATGGTGGGTCCTCCAGCCCCAGCGATGAGGAACAAGAGGATGGTGCTTTACGTCCTGACACGCCAATAGGGAGGGGTCCCTTAGGGGCAGACTTCTGTCACAGGTCCTTCACCCTTGCCTCTCCTCACGCACGCTGGGCAACGCGGTCATGATCCGCCCACGTCGCCCAGTTAAAACTTCCCGACGATCCTGTTGATGACAACGGTAATGATGATAACAGGTAGGAGGGAAACGCGATGTTCTCATACCTCGCTGGGCTCCGGCTGCCACCTGTACCTCCGCGACTTCAGAGACAGAGTCACACGACGGCACAAGTAGCAATTTCAACCCTCGTCTTGGCAGAAAATCACGCGCAAACTAGCGGCGCCTCCTCCTCCTCCTTCTCCTCTGCTGAGTCCGCACGAAGAAATCTCTAAAAAAGAAACGAAACGCATAAATCTAATGTCGTCCAAATGTGTTGGTAATTAACACCTGTTCTTCTCCGCCGCCTCCAGTAGAACCAAGGCGCATTTATGCATAAATTAATAGCCCGTGAACCGTGCCTGATTCTCTTGGTTAATGGCAGGACGGCCTGACATTATCCAGCTTTTTTATGCTTCAGCTCAATGTTTTAAGTACAGAGACTTGGGGGCGCGCACCATCACCAGGGGATAATCTTGCTGGCGCTTTTCCCACCCAGCGTTCACGACGACTCCGGCCACCACCATGTCCCACACACAAAATGCAAAACTACTTTCCAAGTTATTAAAGAACAATTACCATGTCACGCTACGTGGTTCCCCTGACTCTTCGGAGACAATGATATACTGTGGCAATAATGTATCCCTACTGTCTCTCTTCTTTTCCTCCTGTCTACATTTATATGTGTCTCTAAGTACCTAATGATACGTGCGTTGCTGCGGTAATGTTCACCGCCGTCTCGCTTTGGGACAGAGAGAGACAGAGAGAGAAAAAGAAAAGAGAAAAGAGGAAGAGCGATAACAGCAGCAGCAGCACCAGCGCCACCTGCTGGGCAGAAGAAGACACGCGTAACCAGTCGAAGTCCTTAAGGAAACTCACCTGCTTGTTGACCCTATTTCGTCACGCCACCGCTCACAGTCCTCGGCGATGTTCCCAGAGGTCCTTGGTCTGAACACCTCCTGCGTCAGCGTCGTTCCGATGCCAAGGTGAGTATATATAACGAAGCGCAGGCTTAAGGCGTGTCAGCTGTTCTGCCGATTGCCTGGATAGTTTAAGATCCCTCAGGGCAGCGGAGGACACCATGTCAAGCCTCAAGGGAGAGACAAGCCCGACTTCGAGTGTGACATTGCCGAAATATTCGCTACCTAACCTTCCGATTATTATTAGAGCCGGACTTGGAGTGTGACATCACCGAAGAATTCGCCAGTTAAACCTTGGGTTATCATTAGTCGGACTTCGCGTGTGACATCACCGGAGAATTTGCTAGTTTACCACAGACTACGTCAACTCAGGCCATCGAGCTGTGGCGTAGCTACACTGTCTGTTGCATTAGGTCTCTTCCTAGACACGTGTCTTAGACAATGCCTTCTCGATCTCTTCCACAGACCATCAGTATCATACTTGAGAAATCTAATCCCCTCCTTGAACGCCTCCTCTGAATATTCCTTCGCAAAATGAATAGATTATTCGAAGGACGAGTCAAGCGTTTGCTAGGAAAAGATCACCTGATGAAGGACAGTCGGTAAACCAGAGAGAGATTGGCCAACTGGTGCCAGTTTTTTAAAACCCGATTGTGATAGTCTCTCTCTCTTTCTCTCTTTCATTCTATCTTAATCCTCCCTGTCCATACTTTATCCTGTGTTGCTCACTATTCATACGTAAGTACAATCTCCCCAAAAAATATCTGACCCCCTGGGCCTAAAGTTTCTAATGAATTACGACTCGCCGACCGACATTAAAACTTAACTTCGCTGCCACCCTGATGCAGGTCACAACTGCATTAGCGTGTCAGCAAAGTCAAGTGTTAATCTCGGTCGACCTGTTGTATATTATTAGAAACTTAACGCCCGGGGGACCGATACTTTTTTGTGAGACTGTACGTCCCTTTGCCTCAGTATAATTCTGTGTTGGTCTGGTTGTCTCCCTCTTTTCCAGTGTATGTTCGTGTTCCTTTGAGTGTTGTGTTGTCCCTATGTAATGTATAAAAGAAGCTTCTCTATTTCAATTTGAAATTTGAATTTGAATCTGTCCTGAGTGGAGAGGAGGGAAAGAGCCAACTGGCCTTGAGAGAAGGACAGGGGTTTAAGGGAGGGCAAGGGATTTAAGGAAAGGCTAGAGGGTTAAGGGAAGGCTAAAGGGTTTTAGGGAGGGCCAGGGTGTTAGGGAAGGATCAGGGGCTTCTTAAGGGAGGATCAGATGTTTAAGGGAGGGTAGGAGGGAGGGCTAAGGGAGGAAGGCGAGGAAAGGGAGTTCCCTGGGAAAGATGGAAGGGAAGGAAAGAGCCAGGGAGTGGTAGAAGGAGAGCCAGGGGTGGAGGAGGAAGTCCAGGATGAAGGGGAGGGGGGGAGGAGAGAAAGGGGTAAAGGGCCGAGGGGAAGGGGGAGGGGAGGAGGGGGAGGGGGAGAAGGGGAGAGGGGGAGACAAGGTTGGGAATATATCGTGGGTTGCCAACTGTGCCCCCGGGCAATAAGGACATATTTAGCGCCGGCGTGGTGATTGGTGTGATAATAATATTAGCCTATCATTACTTTTCTTATTTATGGACGGAACGAGTTTACGTATCGTGATAAGGCTTCGCCCGGCGGCAAGACACTGCTAAGTTGAGCGCGAGGTGTGCCGGCCCGTCGGGCGGGATTGATGGCTTGTGGCGTTGACCGCTGCTCCTTAGTGACTAGTCACAGTTCGTCTCTCTCTCCACAAGCAGGTTGAGGGGTCGAGCTGTCTGGGGAAACTGAGGAAATTCTTTTTTTTAGCCTTTTTGAATTCACGTAATCCAGCACTATCCTCCTCCATGTATGAATTAGACAAGTCTTATCTTATCACATTATCTTTAGCTTTATCATTATTGTCGTCATTATCATAATAATTATCATTACTCTCATCTGTATCATTTTTATTATATTTCTTTTTTTCTAGCCACATATGATCCAGTTTACAGCTGTTTGTGTCACTGGAACCTATATCTTCCAGAGAGGTGTTCTGGTAAGGTCCAGTACTGTTCCTGGAATGAACTTCAAAGCCAGGGTAGTGCAGCCATCTGGCTATATTGCTGGGGAGACAGCTGGGGAGAGGGAGTAGATGCTGTGGGTGGTTATACTGTTGGGGAGGGAGGCCCAACATGCTGTCATATGTGTTGTTGGAGAGGGCGCCAACATACTGTATGTGTGGATATGTTACTGATGGTGAAGGACATATGCTGATTTTAACTGGTGATAGTTACAGTTAACTACTAAGGTACAAATCAGACGTCACCTGGTTTCTTCGTCAGATAAGAGAATCACTGACCGGGAGACTCTCTCTTTCCCGTTACTCTTGCTATATCGGATTATGCTAAAGACGTATTATAAGCAACCTCAAGGCGTGGTGCCGCTGGCGGTGACAGACACCTTACACGTTCTCCTGACGAAGGACGTGTCGCAGGGCTGTTGAGGCCACGTTGGATGAGACCTAACTCCGACGAGAATGATAGGAAGACAGTCAGGTCCTGCCAGAACCATTTTCTTTGCTCTGGGGTATAACTTGGGCTCCCAAGAGGCTGGAGAGGACGTGCAAAAGCCCGGAGATCGGCCTCTAAGGAGCACAGTTCTCTACGCCTCGCCAGCAGGAGGGTCCTGGAAGGAAGTGACTGACTGACTGACTGACTGACTTTCATTCTATCATTCTCGGAGAGGTAAGTCCCGCCTCGGCGCGGCACCTTCGTCAGAGAGGAACATGTAAGGTGTCCGTCAATGCCAGCGGCCGCCTGGATGATACTCGTACCCATAAATACCCGGGACTTGACAATAAGAGCAGGGTTCCCTCCCTCCCTCCCCACGAAACAGTTGCATGTTGCTGCCGTATTGTAGGCAGACCCCGAACGTGTCGGTTCTGGAGGAGTTAACAACGTTCAGCTGCGTTTAAAGCGTCGACGGCCCAACACACACACACACACACCCTCACCTATCATCCGATGAACCCAAAGGGCTCCGTCCTCTCTCGACCTTCACCCTAAGACACTTTCACCAAAACTCTCTCTCCCACTCACTCTCTCTCTCTCTCTCTCTCTCTCTCTCTCTCTCTCACACACACACACACACACACACACACACTTTGTTACAACACGCCCGGTTTATTCGGCCGTCTTTGTCCCTCTCCAGCTTTCCATGAATCACTGCGTCTCTTCACGCAGTCGGACGAAATAATCAAGTTAACATTTGTGAGCCGGCGAGCAATACCGAAATGCATATCAGCCCCGTACATTACTCAGAGTTTGTGAAGACGTACGTACAGTTCGGTCTGGAGAATTCAGTTGTTGAAGATCAAATGGAAGCGTAAAAAAAAAAATATAATGAAATACACATGGCTATAAACTGAGTTCCTAATAGCATCATGATCACCCTGGGTTCCTAAGGCACTTATTACTGTAAGAGTCTGTCAAAAGGGCAAATATTAGGTACTGATGTCATAAGGACTGACCTATGTCTTTTTCCCGGTCCCTCCAGCAACGAGAGTGGTCTCAGAATCCGCCCTGAGCTGCGAGAATCGAGATCACAGGATCAGTTTACGGTTCAAGTGTGTGGCGTCACATGCATCTATAATCTCATGCCAGCTCACCTCAGATGGTGGGAGGCGGGCGGCCACACACCGCCAGAATAGAGATGAGGTTAAGAAAGTGAGTGTATTCTGTTTTTTCGTCATCTTCACGGATCGCTCCCTCTCTCTCTCCCCTCTATCTTCCCTCTCATCTGGAGTGACCTTATTGACCAAAGACATCCACGTAACTGGAAACTGTAATGACAACACGGGCGAGACCGCTCACCCCTCGCCCACACACGCTGGCACAGCCAAAGAGAACCAGCCTGTGTATCCAGCTCGCCAGGCACTTCCTCCCCTCCATCTCTTTCTCAGCACTGCTGCCCAAGCCCCGGCACCTCAAAGAGTGTACCGCCCGGATGCCAGCGTGCTTGCATGGTGTCGCAACTCAGTCGATATCAAAGGCTCTTTCTCTCATCATTTTTGCTGGACTGATAATGATGCCCCCCCAAGTGTACATGTATAGATGGAGCCGACAGATATTTACCTTGATTCCAACTAGTTTTCTCAGTGGTAGGTGCCACACCTCCACACCCACTGCGTGAGGTGGGCCCTCAACTCCACAACCACTGCCTTGGGTGGTGATTCAACCCCACAACCAGTGCCCTGGGTGGGCCCTCAACTCCTCAATCATTGCCTTGGGCTCTTGGACCTAACAAGAAGGAGAGTAAAGACAGACAAGTATTATTCACGAAAACACAGACAGATAGACGGAGAGACAGACAGACAAGCAGACAGACAGACAAGCAGCCAGCCAGCCAGCCAGCCAGACAGACAGACGGACAGACAGACACACACTCACAATGAGTAATGAGACAGTGAATGTGTACAGGACACAAAAGTTTAAAGAGAGTTGTATGACAGTAAAGAAAGTTCAAAGGACGATGCCTTCCTCCAACACTACCCCAAGCACAGTCCTCACCATCTTTCCCCATCACTACCCTCCCCAACACCTTCCTCCAACACCACCCTTTCCACCACCTCATCCAAAATTACCCCTACAACCTTCCTCCAACACTACCCCTACTATCCTCTTCAAGACCTGCCTCCAGCACCTTCCTCCAACATTTCCTCAACTATCCTCTCCACCACCTTCCTCCAACACTACCCTTCCCACCACTTCCTCCAAAATCACCCCATCTACCTTTCTCTAACCCTACCCCAACTATCGTCCCCCACCTCCAACACAGTCTTCATCACCCTCAAAAGCTCTACCCTCCTCCGGACCTTCTCTCCCCACCACCGGCACCACCGGCCATTTAACCCGTCATCGCGGCAGCGGTGGGAGCCAGAGGCCGCAGTGACACAGGAAATGTCCCGGAAATACAGCAGTAGGTTCGGCCTCATTGCCCCGTAACCCTTTGCTCTTCGTCTTGGGGTCCCCTCTCTCTCTCTCTCTCTCTCTCTCTCTCTCTCTCTCTCTCTCTCATCTTGGGGCCAAAATCTCCCTCGTAAGTCCTCCTACTTCGGAGGAATGTCAGGTACCACCACCAGTCACCCATTCAAGTACCTCTCTACCTCACCTCGATTTCTTCGAAGAGAGGATGACAAAGGCCCCCCCCATGTCAGGGTAGGCAGGCATATCATAAGGCCATACGGGGGACTTTGACGTCTTGTCAAAGTTTTTTGGCAGCCATATGATGAGAGGGCCTTAGTAAGGCCTTTTGTTTGCCTTGCCATGCTGACAAAGGAGAGAGCTAAGGCTAATGATGGAAGAAAGATCAAGAGGTAAGACGGACAGCCAAGTCTTCATGATGGCAGACACACTATAAGGGCAGAAGGAGGAGAATTAAGGCCTTACAAGGGCAGGCATACCATGAGGAGTGGGGTGAAGGTGAGTACAAAGGCCTCTTGATGGTACACACGCCATGAGAAGCGGGGGAGAACCAAGGCCCGTGAGAAATGAGTGAGAACCAAGGCCTATGAGGAATGAGGATGAACCAAGGCTCATGAGGAAGGAATAAGAACCAAGGCCCATGAGAAATGAGTAAGAACCAAGGCCCATGAGAAATGAGTAAGAACCAAGGCCCATGAGGAATGAGGATGAACCAAGGCCCATTAAAGCTAGGAGAACACCAAAGGCCTCTTCATCGCCGACACACCTTGAGACTTCGAGGCCTTGTGAGATGGCGCCCGGCATCGTCAGGTCATCAGTCAAACTTGCACAAGGAACCGTGTCGCGTGCAGGTTTACGTTGCTTCTTCCTGAATATCGAGTATCATAATTTCATTTCATAAAACCACAAAACCACTTTACAGTGGATGAGACAGGCCGTGGAAGGCCGACCCCTCTCTCTCTCTGTCTCTCTCTCGAGGTGGCTGGCGATTCGCGTATCAAGCCCATCCTCCAGCGGTTAACTAGATGTTGATAGAACCAGGTTTGTTCCCTGGTTTAGCAAAGAGGGTTGTTGGTAGTATCCAAAGAGCAAATGTTAGAAGCTTCTTTTCCTCCGTAAAGTTTTAACAAAGCGTAATCTTTTTTCCCCTCTATCTCTCTCCGAAGCCAAAGGATAACATACTCTGAATACGAGTCCATATCATCTAGACTGGTTTATGACTTGGATGAGAGTGTTATTGAGAAAGATTTTAAGTTATCTCACTTTCTCTCGACACTATCTTCACTATTGTCAGTAAGATAAAGCAAGAGACGGTTCCCCAGAATCATGCATCTTTCTCACTACTTTGCAAACGTGTCCTCTATCTAAAAAAGACCTTCAAAACATTACTCATCAAAGGGTAATCCTGTCCTGGGATTTAATCCTTGGCTTTGACTGTAACAGCAATGCTTCGACAGCCTAATACCCAGCAAAGCTAGGTTGTCTCAGTGGAAATCACAACACACAACAGCAGCAGATGTTGGCTTCCTCACGCCTAACATTCTGCCGACACTCACTCACTCACTCACAACCACAAATCACCCTCTCCTACCACTCACCTCCTTGAAGCCTCCTAGGCCTTTCCTTCCAGTCACATCACTTCAGACTCCAGTCACAGTCCAGGTACTGGCTCCTCCTTCATGCCCCACCACATGCCTGAATCTCTCAGCAATTCTCCCAACCACATCTCTTTATTATTGCTTCATTCCTCGTTCTGTCTCCCTCATTTTGGAACATATTCACAGCCTGTCGAGTGCCAGGGACATGGTTAAGCTGATTCTGTAGTAGCATTTCTAAAGATAAGCTGTCCTCTTTCAAACTTGTAGTCCAGCTTTTACTGTATGTTATTCCAAAGCTTCATTATTGAGTTGGTTGGCACTATTTTCCATAAGTCCTACACTCGTTTGCAGACTACGAGTCTTTTCTTCATTTCTTCGAAGGCCATTCACAACTCTATTGGCTATTCCTCACTAACATCTCACTTGTCAATTCGGCGTTTTTTACAGTATCTATTTGTTACGGATCAATGGCTCAGAGCCTCGCTCCATCTTCTCTGCCTTCAACTATATTTCAAAGTCCGGTTCCATGCTCACTCCTCTCCTGTCGACGTGGGAGTTTGATGTGCTTAAGTGACTCACTCCTCCTTCCTGACGCCTTCACTGCAAGTGGCTATCTGTTTCTTCCTGACATCTTCACTACAAGTGATTTTTTTCCCTCTCAAACACCTTCACTAGAAGTGATTCCCCCTTCCTGACACCTTGACTGCAAATGACTCCCTCTCTCTGATCCCCTCACTGCTGGTGACTCCTCCTCCTCTTTAACACCTTCACTACCGGGAAGCATCTGACACCTTCAACTAAAGAGACGTATTTCCTCTGGTGACGCCTAATAGCACCACCATCATCCATATCTTGCTCATCCATAACTAGCCTCTACTCTGTTCCATCATTAACTAATCCTATTCCATTTAGCAGATGTTCCAAGACTTGCCTTTTCCATAAACCTCCAAAAATAATGATGCTAGATAATCGCACTGATGAGACGCTCCTTCATATTTTCACAAACGCCATTTTAAGCCAGTCATAAATTCATTTATCAGTCATTATCCATACTTATATCTTTCTTTATCTGTTGCAGGAACTCCACCCACACTCTGGACTCAAAACGATATAATCCACAACTCTTCCTCTATCAAGCCTGTCGAATAACTTTCCATATCAACAGATGCAAGCTTTTCCCCTGTCAGCCTTTTCAGCAATCATTTTCATAAGAAGTCCTTTTCACACACACAAATACCTGCTCCACACACACACACACAGACAAAAAGAAGAAGACCTGCTCAACACACAGACGAAGAAGACCTGCCCAACGCACACATTAAAGACCTTCTCAACACACACCTTTCAGTTATCCCTCACTGCTCACGCCTTTTTCCCCTTGCCATCTATGATCTCTCTATAACCAGCCTGTTACACAAGGGGCCTCGTCCTCCTCCTCCTCCTCAGAAAATGACGACTTCATAAACTGTTTACCTCTGTCTCATATGCCATTCTCTTTAAGCAGTGTCACTGCTGTTGCGTCCTCTTATCATGCTATCCTCGCCTCTTCCCTGAGTCTGTAGGAAAATACTGATGCCACGCCTCACTCTCCTGCACCATCTCCCTAACCATCAGTTCGCCAAAAGGAGCCTCGCCATATTTTGCTCTGGTATTGCGTCCTCTTCCCCTCGCATTAAATCATACCTCACACGTCCCTTTCGTATAATCATTCTCTCCTCCTTATGGAGCCGAACTGGAAATCTTTGCTTTAAGCGCACACGCACCGCTGTAGTTTAAAACATCCTGTAACCCGGCTCGAGATTCCCCCAGGGCGTCCATGTCCGGGGTCAGGGACCTCGCTGTCAGGCCTACAGAGTCGACTTTACTTTACTGATACCACTTAAGCGTAACCCGCCACTTGAGAGATGTGTATAAGTAAAAGGAAAAAAGAAAATTAGAGAATTTTCTCTCCGTCACTTCTTTTTTTTTTTTATTACTTGAGAAACAGCTCTCTATTTCCATTCATATCTTTTTTTCTATTGCCTAGATCTCTCCTCCCTTCCTTCCACCCCCCCCCCCCTTCCCCCCCCCCCCCCCCCCCCCCCCCCCCCCCCCCCCCCCCCCCCCCCCCCCCCCCCCCC
>JAYMFT010066757.1:0-14715 GCA_038088735.1 Panulirus argus
ATGTGTGTGTGTGTGTGTGTGTGTGTGTGTAATCTCTATGTATCTATCTACTTATCCACCAATAAGTTGCAGGGTATGGCTGGACTTATTACGAGTGAGGTGATCTTCAAGGCCACTCTACTCCTAGTGACATTATGCTCGCCACACGTGACTTTTCACTTACGGCGTAGGCTCGTGCTGGCAGAATCCGGTAACACTTATATACATATAGGGAAAAAGGGAACGTGAATAGTACCCACGTTGCCTCTGCACGTGGAAGCTGGGGGCTCTCCAAGAACAGGGAGAGAAGAACGAGCCAAGCGAGGATGGAAGGAGAGAAGGATATGTTGTATGCATGATGATGAGAGGAACCTGGATGTTCTGGCTCTGAGTGACACAACTCTGAAAGGGGAAAGAAAATGGGTCGGAAATTTTTATGGTCGGGGAAGAGTCCGAGGGAGTCAGTTAGGAGGACAAGAGCGAATGAAGGTGTGGTCGGTTCAGATGACGGAGTTGTGTTCAAGGGTGAAAAGAGAGTGAGGAAGCGAGTTCAGAACAGAGTTGATAAGAGCGAAAACAGACTCTTGTGAGATGGGTGTGCCAACTGGTAGTGCTCATGCAGTAGGTAGTGAGAGGAGTGAAGGTGTAAGAGTGGATTTTGTGAGGAGATGAGTGAATGTTTTGGCAGTATCAGCGCAGGGGATATGTATTTCTTTGAATCCTGTTTGCAAGGGGATCTGAATGCAAGCTTGAGTGACGGGCCAGTTAATAGTATAATAAGAGGGATATGGGATACCTGCTGTAAATGACAAGGGGGAAAACCTTGTCGAGTTCTGTACAGAACGATGAGTTATGATCAGGAATACATGGGAGGGTTTAAAAAATAAATGGCGAACACACACACGTACATACCTGGGTGAGGGAGGGTCGGTTGGGGCTCAAAGGACGTTATTGGATTATGGCCTAACTGACAAGTGAGGTTATTGGATGTAAACGTATTTAAAGGGGGCGGCTGGTGGAACGTCTGATCAATTCATGGTGGTGGTGGCGAGGATGAAAGTTTGGAATGAGTTACGAAAATGGATGAAATGATATAGGAGACTGAGAGAAGAATGACAGAGAGTGCGAGTGAATGAAACTAGAAAAGTGGAAGGTGTCTAGGGAGGCACTTCTCTCAAGGTGCGGGCGAAATGTGTGGCATGTGGAAAGTGGGAGGAGGACGAAAGAAGTAGTCAGTGGCACAGTGAGGAAGTTCAATCGCCGGCGGAAAAAAGAACGGTATCTGCAGGGAATGAGTGCGAGTGATGGGGAGGAGTACAAGAGAAAACGGCAGAAGGCAAAGAAAAAGGTACGACAGCTGAAAAGGAGAACAGACGAGACACAGAGTGAGAAAGGATCGACGGGGTAGACAGTGAAAAGAACAGATAGGGAAGATGCAACAGGCACAAAGAAGACGGAGTGAGTATTATGGAGGACTGCTGAATGTGTCAGATGATAGGGAGAGCGGAAGGCGCAGCTCTGGTTACACACTTCAGAGAGAAACTCCAGAAACTTTCGTTAGTGTTTAAGAGACTGTGTGATAGGAGAGAGTTGAAAATAAATGCGAATAAATGCAACACAATAAGGAGTTGCAAGAGGCCAGACAGGATGAACTGGGAGCAAGCGTGGAGAAGGACGACCTAGTGGAGGAAAGCGAGTGCTTTAGGTATCAGGGAGTTGTATGTGGCCTCCGATGGGACATGGGGACTAAGACGAGTCACAAGGTGCGGAAGAGGGCTAAGGTCACGCGAAAGGAAGGAGGAGGAGGAGGAGGAGGAAGAGTGGACGTGTCTGAAGTTTAATGCCCAAGGACGCCTTTATGTGACTGCGAAGCGGGTCCGGATTGTGTGTGTGTGGGTCAATCTGTTTTGAAACGAACCAGAGGGACAACTGTGGTAAATGTGTGGCCCCCTAAGAATGTACCGATTGAAGCGAAGGCAGGAATTCATGAGAGAGAGAGAGAGAGAGAGAGAGAGAGAGAGAGAGAGAGAGTCTTCCTGACCGTTCAGGAGAACACACGCGAGACGACAGCAACAACAACGCGAAGATGTTATCTCAGATGTTCCATTTATGTTACTGTGTCAGGTGCCATTCGGCGAGATAGGCAGGTGTTTCATCATGTTCTATAAGCGTCCGTCCGTGTTACACGGCCTAGGTGTTTCATCAAGTTTCATACATGTTTTCATACACGTCCCGTTCATGAGCTACGGTGTTTCATGTTCTATAATGGCCCCGTTTCATGAGGTTGGTGTTTCATCACAACCGTTTGTATCATGAGGCAGGTGTCTCACTGAAACAGATGTCTCAGTGACTCTTTATGTAACCAAATGATGAAGCAGGTGTTTCATCACATCCTATAACCCTGTTTCTTTGATGAGGCAGCAGGTGTTTCAATGAGTCCTGGTGTTTCAGTGAGTCCTATCAAGATTCACTTCTGAGAACTCTGAGAGACATTGTTACCAGAAATGGATCGATGACTTTATCTTGGGCGTTTGATTATAGCGTTACAAATCACGAGAGTTCTTGTCACGTCACGGTGGTAACAGATTCAACAGGCCGACGTCACATCACTAAAACCCAACCGATACCGTCCAATATCGGCATTTGAACCTGACTGATGCTGTCAAATATCGGCATGTAAACCCGACTAATGCCGTCCAATATCGGCATTCAAACCCGACCGATACTGTCAAATATCGGCATTTAAACCCGGCGATACCGACAAATATCGGCATTTAAACCAGACCGATACCGTCAAATATCATTCAAACCCGACCGATACCGTCAAATATCGGCACTTAAACCCGACCCATACCTACATATATCGGCATTTAAACCCGACAGATGCCGACAAATATCGGCATTGAAACCCGACCGATAATCATTTCTCCCCGACACAAACCAGCACCAAGGTGAAGGATGAACAGCTAGGTAGGCTGTGGGCTGACTAAACCTCCACGGGCGGACCCCGAGCCGGTCTCATACAAGGCTTCTCTCTCTCTCTCCCGTATACCGTTACTGACTAATACCCTCTCTCTCCTCTCCGGAAAGGGAGGGGGGAGGGAGGGGGGGGGGGGGGGAGGATGCAAGTGTACCTTTAAATAGTTTTGGTTTTGGTCAGCCTCTTGAGCTAAGGGGACGGTATGGCCTTTGGCTCTGATGGGCCTGGCTTGGCCTATAACCCTGACCTTACTTAAGGGGTTTGGGCCCAAAGTTACGCCGTCGTGCTCACGGGTCGTAATCATGCGCTCCTGGGTCGTATTCATATGCTCAAGGGTCGTACCGCCGTGTTCAAGGGTCGTACCGCCGTGCTCGCGCGGCCCTGACTCAGAAATGCTAATACAATTGTGTCCCGCGCGGGAGGCAACAGGTTATGGCGAAGCCTAGTGTGTGTGTGTGTGTGTGTGTGTGTGTGGAATACACGATGGAAACCCCCGACGCAGCAACAGTTTACACCGGGCTATTATAATTACTCTCCGGCTAAAGCCAAAGGGGATTGGCTTACCTGTGCCCAGGAATTTTTAATTACTCGGGCTGAAAACCAATTTAGAGCAGGACTAATGTTTCAGATATTCTTTTTCCCCCCATTTATCCAGTAATATATGGTTCATTTATTCTCTGTAAAAACCTTACACGATTTTACGAACTAAAAACTCGCACATACACAAGCGGAGAGAGAAAAAAATACAGGGTTTTCTGTGATATAGAGGTTAGCGTTGCTGACCATGATTCACGCATAGGCCCGTCCGGGTTCGAGGTCCTGGGGGGGGGAGAGGGGTCAGTCAACTTACAGCCGACCTAGCTGTTCATCTTTCCCTCGGGGCTGGTCGATAAATGAGTACCTGGCTTAGGTTAAGGAGAATGTGGCTGTGTATCTATAACAGTACAGACAATGTGCATATATACAATGTTAAGAGACGGGGCCAACACGAGTGTAAAACTCTCTCCCCACGTCATACGTAAACAGTAATCAAGTAAAAACATACGGTATGAGGCAATCAATAAGCCTGCACTGCTGTAGTTATCAAGTTCCTCTCCCTGGCCTTTACCGTCCGTCTCATATTAAAAAAAGGTTACTGACATTCAGTACACACACACACACACACACACACACACACTTTCTACTTGACGCATAACGCTCAACAATATGCAACTCATTTCATTCAATATCTCCCTGCGGTAATCGTTACGCGCCAGCCCATCCTATTAGTAAAATTTCATGGGTAAAGTGAGTTCAAGAGATGAGGCACCACGAAAGTACAACTCCCTCCTCATACTTAACAAATATATAACAACACAGAAACTGGAGCTGCTGGAGAAGGTCCAGAGGAAGGAATCAAATAATTTTCACCTGAAGCAAGGGAAAGGTAGGTACTCCTGCTGCAGGAGGACTGTACAGGATATAGCCTAGCTTACGTCAGCAGAGAGAGAGAGAGAGAGACAAGGGTGACACACACACACAAACTCATATTTTCTTTTATTTTGACAGGGGTGAGAGTACCCCGGTGTGTGAAGCCATGAATAACCTATTCACACATCGGTGACGCTTTGAACTTTACCTCCCAACAGTTTCCAAGCGAAGTGATGAATATATCAGCCTGAATTGTGACAGCCACACCAACCGACCCAAAGCGTACATCAAACACCGACAACCACCTCCTCCACCTCCCCTAACTTTCATAAGGTGAAAGACAAACAATAAGCGGAAGGGGAGTTCCCTTATCCTTTCCTTACAAATCAGGCAGGACCCCAACTGCAAACATTATACTTCCAATCTTCCTGAACGAGGCGGGCTGATCAGAAGTTGGTTCATAAAGTATCGGTGAACGATCGCTGAAAGTCAGTCTACTATCGTAGGGTGAGGATGAGCGGTCAACAGCTGGGTGCACGGTGTCCTGTGACCTCTCCCATGTATGAAGGACAACAGGGGCAAAATCCGAACTTAGAATTCTGTCCCATCTTCAGATAGTCACTAAACCTAACTAAATGCAGCCGTGGTGATACCACAGACCTTTTGTACTGCGCGCGCGCGCGCGCACACACACACACACATATATATATATATATATATATATATATATATATCCAACCAAATCATGACGAAAGTTAAAACCTGGTGAATGATAACTACTCAATTTTCAAAAATAGAATAATCTATTTTCCCCTTCAGCATTTGCAATTAACCGATTCCCACGCCACGGAGCCATGGATCTGAAGATTATTCTGATCAATTTCCGGTCTCTAGTCGAATCCCTGGAAATTTTCATTTACCTATTCATATAGGTTAAATGAGAATGGGTAAATGTTCTAAAAATACCCAGCTTGTTAATTTCCTATACCGTGTGACACCAGGATACACAATGGCCATGAACTTCCTGCGTTTGCGAATAAATTGCTTTCTGGTTTAAAAAAAATCTTGGCCCGTTAAGAATTTTTCTATAAAGAAGAGATTTCCATTCGCGTCCTTGACCTTAAAGCAATTTCGCCTTTCTTTCTTTTTGTATATTGAAAACGCTCCAATATATATATATATATATATATATATATATATATTCAACCGTCAACACTATGTACGTGGTGACGATCACCAACATACAACATCCATACACGCGTATGCAGGAAAAACCTGTAAACAAGCAAACATACACTTGTATTCAAGGGGAGAATGGAGTACAATCCAATTACCCTAACTTGCACTAGTACGGTTTTACGATAAATATTCCTGCCCGAGATTTTTATCATATACCCCGCCATTATTAGAGTCCAAGTTTACAAGATACGTCCACAGAACAGCTTCTGTATATAATTTCATAATTTCCAGCTGAATAATTATACACAGCGTTATTAATAACGGACGGGGAGATACCCAAGCCTATGTGTAATTTGACATTAGCAGCGGACGATGAATATTATATTATTTCTCTCTTATAACCTACATCAAGACCTGAGATCATTTAAGAGATTAATGGTTCGGGTAATGTGATCACGTAATACTTGTACCAGATGGGAAGGCACTGGACTATCTACCTAACCATCAATGGAATATTCAAATAATTCCCATCCGTTCCTTCCCTCTATGTGTAACAGTGTGTGTGTGTTTTCCTATTTATGTACTCATCAACAACAGTTTCACCCGTTTTAGCAATTTAACACATACCGTATGTTGCAGGTCTAACATGTAACGAAAACAAAGCCTATATCACCCATAGATAAGCCCCACAGACTATTCCTTGGTTCACCTTGACCACTTCAGATGCCTGGCTTCTGTTGGCCATTGACAGCAGGTGGCTCTCCTCTCTCTCGGACCCTACCATATATACACCGCATCGATCCGAGTCACTCTACCCCAATGCACGCCATTCAAAGCCCCCACCCCCCACCCCCGCTTCCTGAATATTCAAGCTTCGATAAGCGAAAGCTTTACTTACCTCCATCCTTCTTGATCTCTCTTTTCCTACTTTATTTGCTCCCTATACTTCAAGCACACAGATCCTCTTTGTCGGTCGATCTTCACTCATCCTCTCCCTCAGCCCAAACCATTTCAGCACACCCTGGTCAGGTCTCGCCATCGCAACGCGCGCTACTGTAACAACAACTGCACCTAAAGAAGCACAGAGAGCTAATGAAGCACAAATATGTTGCCAGAATCAAAAGAGTTGTTAAAAGCTGGAAGGTTTAAAGTTACCCATCTAGGAAGAGAGAAGAGTGAGGGGTGACATGAGATCAAACTTCTTTCAAAAGAGATCGATGGCCTAGCCAGAGAACAGTTCTTTCGGGGATGCAGGGACAGGGCAACAAGAGGACATAACACAAAATTAAGCAAAAAAACTTGTCCAAAACCATGATAAAGAAGTACCTTTAAAGTATACGAGTGGTGGGTGAATGGGATTAGATGACAGAGGACAATGGCTAATGCACATAGCTTATATAAATTTAATTACGTTGTATGACACTAGAGGATGCTTAAGAGATGGGGTCCTACGAGTGAAAAACTCACTCCCCGTACAGTACAAACACTCTCCACCCTAAGCCAGGTAGTGACTGTGTGCTACTGGGAGGGAGTTTTAAACCGGTGTGGTCCCGTCTCGTACCCTAGTATATGTGTATCGTACTTACTCTATGTATACACACGCACACACCTCAATCTATGTCAGGTAGCCATTCATCAACCAACCTCGATGGTAAAATGAACAACTGGGTTGGTTGTAGCCCGTTTGCCACGTTCAGGATTCGAACCTTTGCAGCGACGACCCCTGGCTGGCCCGTGTTGACTTATGGTCAGTACCCTAATCACAACACCAAGAATGCCTGTGTATTTACCTAATCGTGGAAGTGTTCGAGTGTGTCATTACCTACTTATGTATATATAAAGTGTGGAAGCCATTCAGAAAAAAAAAAAATGCATATTTACTTATATTTATCATATTACGCGAAAAATACCAGCACTCCCACCGTACGACCAATCTTAGAATAAAGCAGCTGTTGACTATTAAACATAATTTACGTCAGAAATCGTTACATGCGTCTAGAAACAACATACAAACAACAATAAAAAATATCATAGAGTCCAGGGGTCACTACTGAAATCATACACATTTTTGTAATTTTCAACACTTACAAAAACCAATAAATTATTTATTATAATTGTAAAACTACTTGCGGTTCGTACAAAATATGATCGCCAACAATAAATAATAAACCAACACTTCTCAACGGCATTATATATATATATATATATATATATGTAGAGATGAAAATCACACTAGTTCGTGATGGCAGTGTGACGTTAGGATTTAAATAACTATGTGGATTATTGGCACCTGAAGAGGCGGATTGTCTCCGTGAAACTAGTTGTGCCACACATGTATAGATAAACTGCATGTTGAATAAAACTCTATGAACTCCTACTGAAGTGCGATTTATATATATAAGAATAAGTCTGGGGTGGTTAGCTGGGTGTTTACCCACCAATGTTCCTCACATGGGGCACGAGTTGAAAACACACTTACTGTAACGAGTTTGAGTGTGTTGGCCATGTCAGACGTCACTTGCCGCGGTGTGGAGGAGAGTGGTGGTCACGACGCGGGGCTTCTCGTGGGACAACGCTGGTGTGAACCATCACCCACTAACTCCCTCAACACCAACCGAGCCTGTCAGACCCCAGCCCGGCCCGGGTACTGTCGCCAGACGCTACCAGCACAACAACTTGCTTTCGAGCTGTACCCCCACATGAACGTCCGTCTCTGCTAATATCATTCAGTCGTAGTGTATTGATTATTGGTAAAAAATTATATTGTTGTACGGCGATCCTGGGATGCTAAAGAATTTCAGGAATTGTGAATACATTTTCAGTGTTTATAAATCTTGAAAACTTACGGCAGGCGCAAACGCGAGACTTTCAGAGAAAATGAAGTATTCATAGGTGTAGGGGTAACTACGTTACATGAAAGTGTTTCGGTCTATGTTATTTTAATTTGATATGTATCCTAACTTCATGATTAAGATATATCTAATAACACTAAAATTATTATACGACATGAAATAACAAGCGGTGCAGACTTAAAACTGGTAAGGTAGAAATGTTATGAAAAAATGTTTGTATGGTTAGGTGAGGACGCTTTTATATATATATATTAAATTGTAACAATCTTATATGACTTTCTCATTTCTAGTTTTTCAGTCTAGCCTCTTGTTTTTATGTGCCTCTTAGTATAATCTTTTCCCGTGTGATAATCTCTCCCTCTCTCTCTCGCCCCAGCACTTCAGCTGCTGTCAAGTTTCTACTTCTTTTGGTTCAGGTAGCTCTCTTTTCTTTCTGCCTCAACCTCACGTGGGCTTTTGGCTCTCAGTCCACAAACATATGACCTCTCCATCTCACACACAACACTGGGCAACACGTAACTCACACGGCTCGTTCTCTGTAACTATATCTTCCTACGGTGGGCACTACGCGCTACAGTATCACCTAGCAAAATTTTGTCGTAAATAAATACATATTCAATATTAGAAAATGTACAGCATTTTCACAGTAATACAAGCATTAATTACCCATTCTCTCCTTACCTGGAATATTATAACTACTAAAGGGTCAATATAGATCAAGGGAAGGATCGTGAGGACTGAAGAGAAGGCTGGACTAAACATTTTTCTTCAGGACGAGGAGATGTGTTTCTCAGTTCCTCAAGATAATGGATATTAATGTTGAATACGAGAGAGACATTTATTTGGAAAAATCATGGCATTTTTTTCATCGATTATGTGTAATATTATACACAATAAAGCACTACTGAGCTATACATGTGTTATCACTACAGTCACTTATCTATACACGAGATGACGACGACCGGTGGTTATCATCACTATTTCCGCTTCTTAAGAAGCTTTAAACACATACAATACAGCTAGTTATTACATAAGATGTAACACACCATTACTGACCAGACTCAGGTGGTCACAGGCAACACGGAGACTCATTTCAAGGAACACACACAGGCGTTCGCTGCACGAACGCTGATATCCTCGCTTGCTGAGCGGGGTGGAAACCGGATGATCGACGGGGAAAGTCGAAGTCAGACGTCTCCTGAGCGGAGAGGATGAGGACCACGGCAACGGTGGGTTGGGGAGGTACTGGCTTTGTGGGGCCACAAGAAGCTAGTTCTGAAGTCCAGGCTACAAAACAGACCATGGACATAACAGGAAAATAAGGTTAAGAGAAGCACCGTTCACAAGCAACAAGGGAACGGAGCGCTTTGCAAGAGGCTGCTAAACACGCAGCGCCGTCCAGCGCTCGCTGAAACAGAAAACGAACGCCGCGCTCAAAGACTTTGGACAGCCCTGGGAAAAGAAAGACGGATGTGAGGGTGTTGGGGAAGTCTTACCCAGTACTCGATCCCATCGTCGACAGAGCTCGCGCTCAGTACATGAACGAGAGCACAGTCACAGGGGCTGAGGTACAGTCACGAGGAGAGCTAGATCTTCGTAGTTTATGAAGAAAGAAAACATTTACAAGAAGGATGAGAACGATCTATAGTCAGAGGTTTACACGTAAGCCACATTAGTAGCATAGAGTGTTAACAGACCATACACCTGCGAGTTCATGACTGAAGAACACCTTCCTCTTCACAGGAGGAACGTGTTCTAAGGAGATGAGGAATCCAGACTGAGGAAGAAAAGGGAGAATTCAACGGAGGAACGACATTCTGAGCTCACACTAAGAGTTCATATCCAGCGTATCAAGATGGCTGATTTCGCACAAGTACGCGTCAGCTGGGAGACGGAGAGGAGTTCTTCACAAAGAGAACGCATCACAAAACGTCCTTCGGGTAGCTCCAGCTTTCACGGGAAGAACGCGACGGCATTCTCCGATCTAGGGCTTCGCTCGTCCGATTCCTCTATCGTGTCGAAGTCGGGGACGTAACGCGGGTTATCGTGACCTCCGAGGGCCTCGTCGAACCCGCAGGGCGACGAGGCCTCCAAGTTGCTGAGGGCGCCTGGCACAGGTGGTGCCGCCGTCGCCTCGAGTAGGTGGGTCGGGGTCGAGAGGGACACCGTGGACGAGGAGTCCTCAGAGGTGGAGGACTCGAGGGAAGTCCTACGTCCTGAGGAGCTGTCGCTGCTCGGTCCCTCGGACTGGGAGAGATCTGCAAGATATCAGGAAGTATAGATCATAACGAAAGGAAAAGGTATCCAGAAAATATACATTAAGAGACAAGGACGCTAAGAAATGAAGATATCAAGAACCCAAAACATCACATCACGTAATTTAGCATTTATACCTAAGCTAGAAGGCAGGGAGGCAAGAGATCAGGATATAAGAAACAAGTCTTTCCCAATAACTATGACCTGGCTCATTTCAAGAATGTTTTTCACTTTCTCAAAAATTTGTAAATACTTTCCCTGTCTGTTTTTTCCCCTTTCTCAACTCTATATATATTTCAATTAGGGCCCGGCCTTGATGTGGACTTTTGTCCGTGACTGGAGCCTTCAACATATAAAGAAAACAAAAAATTGCCTCAGGGACCCTAGTCATTACTGTTACTCCCACATCATCACTTCTCCAATATCATCACTGCCTCCCATATCATCACTGACTATAATACCACAGTCCCGATTTACTCACAGATAGAAAATACCTGTTTTACACAGTCAAAGGCAACCAGACTAAACAATCTCTGGGTTCACAACGACGCCCTTGAAATCTTCCAGAAGCTTCTGGCGATCATCCGCCAACTCCTCGACACTGGGGACATTAGGGTTAACATCGACCGGGCATCGGCTGTGGAGCGACTTCACCTGCTTGGGGTAGTTAGCAGGAATTATATTGAGGGCTCTGGCGTTATATCAGGAGAGCAGGGCGTCGTCTATGTCACGGAATACGTTGAAGGTGGTGTCGGTTGACACATCTCCCAGGGTGAATATTGCCTTAAATGATCCCACAGGTGGCAGTTTACTTCTGTTTGCCATGAGAACCTCCTCGTCCTGCGAAGAGGAAAGGTCAGACTCGCGAAGACCAAGCTGGTGCGGCCGGCGGTGGCTGGCACGACTGGTAGGGAGGCTTGCCGTCCGTAGCGTCAGGATTCCCAGCCCCTGTGGTGTCCGTACTCTACTCGGCGACTGTGGAACGGGCCAGTATCTGCTGCATCATATCTTGAAATTACTGTTCCTGCTGAAGAATATGCTGTTGCAACTCTCGGCGATCGTCGGCGGCCAGCGCAGCGGCGAGCCGTTGTTGGGCATCCAACAAGGTTGCCAATCTCTCCAGCGGTGACGTGCCGGCGACACCTGTCTCTCAGTCTCCCCTGAATTCACCAAACCACCAATTTCCCCTTGCTTGCGAGGATTGCCGAGCATGGCAACGTTGGCTTTGGGGACACTGATTCACTAGCGTCGGGGTAACACGTTAACAACCCGGTGTCCTAAGGTGGAAAGGGGCAAGTGTCACCCTGGGGACGGTACAATCACAGCGAGAGGCACCTGGGTAGATCGGGGCAGAACACAGACGGTTACAAACGCTCAGGGCAGGCGGATGGCATAGGCAATACAGGTCGGCAGCGCGTGGAGATTGGCGTCCTGTGGTTGCTAGCAATATCTTGTGTCACTGTGTTAGTCTTCTTACACCACTCCTTGATCCTACTCACTGCGCCATGCAGGAATGGTAAAACAAAGACACTGGTGAAGATGTGACACCGAGTTCATACATAAACAAACAAAATGCATAAGTAAGATCAGCAAGACACGAGGAGCTTGTTAACTGCTCGAGAACTACTGCTTTGCTGACAGAGCACATGACGCTCGTTCAAAACAAAAAGGAGAAGAGCATAATACATCACATATTAACATTACATGTGGGGATACATGAGACATAGTATACATAAGGATACATAACATAAACTTCCTCCAATATTTACATCATGAAACAACGATGAATTTCTTACAGTTCATCAAAGAAATTATTACTGTATCATGTATGTACCGGCCGGATGAGTTTGCAATAGCCAAATGGCGCACTCCACTCCAACTGTTCAACTACTGTCTAATCATTCTAAATCTGTTCATAGAACAATCATTTTCTTAGGCTCATATATGACTACGTAATATCTACCAGTTATGAAAACACTTGAAGTATTCAGTAAAATAGAAAGTGATTGCAGATATGGAAACAACAGCTATCATCAGCAAACCACGCCATTTTTTATTGTTTAAACCAAAGAAGTAATTTCTTATTTCTTCTTACCATTAGTGATCAAGTTTGTAACAGTGGAAAGTTCGGTTTTTACTTACTGTTAAAAGAACATGTATAAGGAGTATAGTTACCCTTGTTCACGTCAAATGAATGTATAGTACGTCACAGTCCACCATGTCCGTCCTCTTATAACAAACAGTTCCCTGTACCACGGAGGGTCTGTGTTGGCACCATCCACTGAATGGGCCATCAGCTACGCAGTAGTTGGTTTCTTTCTGGCCATGTAGTGGAGACTGCTATTGCATTGCCCTGTGACGTGTGAGGTGTTTGGACCTTCATATCTCACTCTACGAACGGGGTAACATTGCTTGAAGCATCATCAGTACTATAACTACCCGATTTTTCCCCCCTCAGTGATTATGACTTAATTAAGAAGCATAAATGATGTCTTACGAGTAAAGGATGTCTAGCCCACTTGGGCTACACCTTATCAAAGAAAACGATTATCATAAAATGTTCAATAAATTTCTTTGATATTAACATAGGCCTGTTATCATGGATGTTGGATGAACCATATTGAATACACTGGTACTTCTGTGTTCCTGTAGTGGGAAGAATACCGATGAACACTGGAGGAAGTTTACGTTATGTATCTATATGGATCGCATTATTGTCTCACAGTCTCTCTGAAAGGTTGGGGGGGGGGGGGTGCAGGGGGTTCATCGTTCACGGGCCCAGGGGGGTCTAAAAGGAGGCCCGGGAATTTTCTGGGATCTCAGAAAATCAACAGAGCACTCTATTCCACCCCTCTCTCATCTTCCATACCCTTTATGGCCGTACAGCTCATGGCATAAAACCGTAATGGATAAAGACAGGATGACTAATGGAGAAGGGAAGGAGGCCCGAAAGAAACTTTGTAATCCCTGATAAAATTCCTCTCAGGGTCCTTAGCCATTCCACAAAACCGGGTAGATGTCACCTGGGACACCTCCCCTTCGTAGAAATCCTTTCCCTTCCCCTCAATATGGCCATCCGTGACGCACGTAGCAGGCCAGAACCTGCTATATAGTTCTTGGTATTGTACGTCCACTCACGGCCAGCGTCCCTCAGACGACGCCGAGTCTCCAACTCTGATTTCTGCATAGATAACAGAAAAATTCCCACCACACGCATGAGGCCTAAGATTGTTACGCTCGGCATGCGCGTACCTCAGGCTACCAACCCACCGGACAGTCTCCACGCCAACACGCCGCAGGCCTACCAACCTCAACCAGCTAACTTCCCTTATTACATATACACGCACACACACAAACATAATCTTTAACATGTTTTTGTTTGTGAATATCCTTGCATTCTATAACTATTAAAAGTGGAACATTTCACGGTGTTTCTGTCTTCGTAACTAAGAAAGTCTGTATCCCTACTACCACACTTATCCTCTGTTTCGTCTATTGCTCACCTAATTCTACAAATTTAATATCCTTCTTCGACTATCTAAACTCCTCCTATGACACTGTGACATCCACTCACCCGGAAGCCGAGATCCTCTTCCTATGACACTGTGACATCCACTCACCCGGAAGCCGAGATCCTCTACCTCGGGAATTTCAACGTTCACCATAGAGAATGGTTGAATTTCTCCCATATGGATGGTGGAGGGATCGAAGCCCTCACGTTCTCCATTCGCAATGATTTACAGCAAATCATCTCCCACCCCACCCATATACCTGATCAATATGACTACTCTCCTAATATTCAGGATTTGTTTTTCACCTCCAGTCCATCTCGCTGTAAATACACAATCTCGCCCTCAATTGGTTCATCTGATCATGCTCTCATAAATGCATCTATTTTAACGGCACCTCCCCTCCAGTAGCCCCTTCTAACCGTAAATATTGGCACCTGAACAAAGCTGACTGGAATAACTTACGAGACTTTTTTTCTGACTTTCCCTGGGTAAATTACTGTCTCTTATGTGGTGATGCTTCTGTCTCCGCCAAACGCATAACAGAGGT
>JAYMFT010066768.1:0-14715 GCA_038088735.1 Panulirus argus
TGTGAGCAAATGTGACCATTTCGTCTGTCTCCTGGTGCTACCTCGCTGACGCAGGGGGTGGCGATGCTATTTCCTGTTGGGCGGGGTGGCATCATGAATGGATGGGTGGCGAACAAGTATGAATATGTACACTTGTATGTGTGTATATACATGTATATGTATATGTATGTATACATGTATATGTTGGTATGTATATGAATGTACTATGCATATATGTGAATGTATGTATATATGTGTGTATTGTGTGTATGTGAGTGAATGGATCTTTCTTCGTCTGTTTCCTGGCGTTACCTCGCTAATGCGGGAAACAGTGATCAAGTGTACTAACAATATATATATATATATATATATATATATATATATATATATATGAAAATATGAGGGTGAAATCGCACTTCAGTAGGAGTTCTTAAAGTTTTATTTAACTTGCAGTTTATCCATACATGTGGCACTACTAGTTTCATGGAGACAATCCACCTCTTCAGGTGCCAATAATCAACAAAGTTATTTAAATCTCAACATCACTCCCGTGTGTGATACTGTTTGGTTCCAGCCCTCAGATACCAAATACTGTATTTTGTATTTGAGGGTTGGAAGCAGACCGTACGACACCCAGGAATGATGTCGGGATTTAAACAACTTTGTTGATTATTGGCACCTGAAGAGGTGGATTGTCTCCATGAAACTAACAGTGCCACATGTATAGATAAATTGCAAGTTAAATAAAACTCTAAGAACTCCTACTGAAGTGCAATTTCACCTTCATAACTGCCATCATGGAATAGTGTGATATTCATATATATATATATGTATATATATATATATATATATATATATATATATATATATATATATATATATATACGGTTGGTCATGGTCGTTATCGCTAACCATTACACCGCTAATATACCTTCGCGCCCCACCTTGTGTAAGGTATACCTTTTTGTCTCATTGCGTAAGATATTTATTGTTGAGCGTGAAGGGTGTCCCGGCAATATGGTAGGTATGAAACTGGATATATGATTGTGGAAATGAGTTGCTATGCAACTGAAGAATGTCATTCCACCGTTCAGGGTACATGGCTTAGTAGGGAGAGAGTGGTGGTGGTTTGGGAAAGTGTGGTAACCTGGGGGGGGGTAGTGAGGGAGAACATGTTGACCATGGAGGAAGGGAGTGTACGGTGGCTGGTAGCCATAGAGGGAATGATGGTGATGAGGGAGGGTATAGTGGCCTTGGTGGGAGGACGTAGTAGTGGTGAGGAGTGATGCACTAGCCCTCTATATGAGCGAACAGACTGAGGTCCTGAAAAAAATGAATCTGTAAGTACGTATAAAAGCCAGTTGATGTGTATTAAAGTTTTTGTAAACTTAAAACATATCTTTTATATGCCTACAAAAGCCAGCAGATATCAAGTATCGAGTATATATATATATAAGAAAAAGTCCATGCATGTGTACTCATCCTGTATGGGTACAGAGAAACCCTTACAGACGTGTACTTAACCCATATAATACAGATAGAGAGCGTCGTCAACAACAGCCGAGCTCACCTTATCCACTGAGAGACTTCGACCTTCCAGCGTCCACCGTCATGCTGGAAGAACTTAATTAAGATCATACAAAAGTTCGATCATGGACATGTATTCAGAACACCTTTTTCTTTGTTGTTGTTGTCTTCTTCATAAATCTTGCACTGACGAGGTCGGTTGAGAGCGAGCAGATAAGCTGCATGGGAGGACAATGTCCAGCTTGGAGATGGATGGAAGTAGCTGTCGTGGCTTTGTTGACCGAATTGTGAGTGATGTTGACACACTGATGGAAGCGCCATAACTGTAGTGGTCGTCCCGACACGCTGGCGGAGGCGCCATTACTGTAGTGATCATCCCAATACACTGGTGGAAGCGCCATTACCGTGGTGGTCGTACCGTCAAGATTGTGGACACACCATTACTGTGGTGGTCGTACCGAGACGGTTGTGGAGGCGCCATTATTGTGCTGTTCGTACCAACACGTTGATTCAGACTCCATTGCTGTGATAGTTAAACCGACAGGGTGGTGGAGGCGCCAATATTACGGCGGTCGCACCGAAATAGTTGTGGAGTTACCATTATTATGGTGATCATAACAACACGGTGATAGAGGCGCCATTATTTCATTTGTCGTACCGACATGATGATAGAAGCGCTAGTATTGTGGTGGTCGTACCGACACGGTTCTGGAGGCGATACTACTGTGGTGGTCGTGCTAACATTATAGCGGATGCTCCACTACTGTGGTGGTCGTACCAAGACGGTGATAGAGGCGCCACTGATGTGGTGATCGTACCGAGACGGTGGTGGAAGCGCCATTACGGTGTTGGTTGTACCAAGACGGTGGTGGAAGCGCAATTACTGTGTTGTTCGTGCCTAGACGGTGTTGGAAGTGCCATTACTGTGTTGGTCGTACCGAGACGGTGGTGGAAGCGCCATTACTATGTTGGTCATACCGAGACGGGGGTGTAAGCGCCATTTATGCGTTGGTCGTAACGAAACGATGGTGGAGACGCCATTACCATGTTGGTCGTACCGAGACGGTGGTGGAGGCGCAATTACCGTATTGGTCGTATCTAAACGGTGGTGGAGACACCATTACTATGTTGGTCGTACCAAGACGGTGGTGGAGGCACTATTACTGTGATGATCGTACCGAGATGGTGGTGGAAGCGCCTTTACTGTGTTGGTCTTACCGAGACGGTGGTGGAGGCACATTACTGTATTGGTCGTGCCGAGATGGTGGTGGAGGGACCATCATCGTGTTGGTCGTACCGAGATGGTGATGGAAGTGCCATTACTGTGTTGGTCTTACCGAGATGGTGGTGAAAGAGCCATTATTGTGTTAGTCGTACCGAGACGATGATGGCGGCGCCATTACTGTGTTGGTCGAACCGAGGCAGTGGTGGAGTGACCATTATCGTGTTGGTCGTACCGAGACACTGGTGGAAGCGCCATTACCGTGTTGGTCGTACCGAAACGGTGGTGGAAATGTCATTAATTTATTGGTCGTAAAGAGACGGTGATGGAAGCACCATTACTGTGTTGGCCGTACGGAGACTGTGGTGGAAGCGACATTACCGTGTTGTTCGTACCGAAATGGTGGTGGAAATGTGATTGCTGTGTTGGTCGTACCGAGACAGTGGTGGAAGCGCCATTGCCGTGAGATCGTACGGAGATGGTGGTGGAAGTGCCATTACTGTGATGGTCGTACCGATGCGGTGGTGGGAGCGCCATTAATGTGTTGGTAGTACCGAGACGGTGGTGGAGACGCAATTACCGTGTTGGTCGTATCGAGACGGTGGTGGAGGCGCAATTAATGTGTTGGTCGTGCCAAGACGGTGGTGGAGGCACCATTACCATGTTGGTCGTACCGGGACGGTGGTGGAAGCGCCTTTACTGTGTTTGTCGTACCGAGACGGTGGTGGAAGCGCCATTGCTGTGTTGGTCGGACCGAGACGGTGGTGGTGGCACCATTACAATGTTGGTCGTACCGAGATGGTGGTGGAAGCGCCATTACCGTGTTAGTCGTACCGAAACGGTGGTGGAGACGCCATTACTGTGTTAGTCGTACCGAGATGGTGATTAAGCACCATTACCGTGTTGGTCGTACCGAAGCGGTGGTGGAGGTGCCATTACTGAGTTGGTCATAACGAGACAGTGATGGAGGAGCCATTACAGTGTTGGTCATACCGAGACGGTAGTTGAAGTGCCATTACTGAGTTGGTCTTAGAGACACGGTGATGGAGGCGCCATTACTGTTTTGGTCGTACCGAGACGGTGACGGAAGCGCCATTACAGTGTTGGTAGTAACGAGATGGTTATGTAAGCGCTATTACCTTGTTGGTCGTACCGAGAGGGAGGTGGAGGCGCAATTACTGTGTTGATCGCACCGAGACGGAGATGGAAGCAACATCACCGTGTTAGTCATACCGAGACGGTGGTGGAAACTCCATCACCGTGTTGATCGTACAGACACGGTGGTGCAAGCGCCATTACTGTCTTGGTCGTACCGAGACAGTGGTGGAAGAGCCATTACCTTGTTGGTCGTACCGAGATGGTAGTGCAAGCGCCATTACTCTGTTGGTCGCACCGAGGCGGTGTTGGAGGCACCAATAACGTATTAGTCGTACCTAAGCGGTGGTGTAAGCGCTTTTACTGTGTTGGTCGTACCGAGACAGTGATGGAGGCACCATTACTGTTTTTGTCGAAGCGGGACGGTTGTGGAGACACCATTACTGTGTTGGTCGTACCGAGACAGTGGTGGAAGCGACATTGCCGTGAGATCGTACCGAGATGGTGGTGGAAGTCCCATTACTGTGATGGTCGTACCGATGCGGTGGTGGAAGCGCCATTAATGTGTTGGTCGTACCGGGACGGTGGTGGGGACGCAATTACCGTGTTGGTCGTATTGAGACGTTGGTGGAGGCGCAATTACTGTGTTGGTCGTGCCAAGACGGTGGTGGAGGCACCATTACTGTGTTGGTCGTACCGAGATGGTGGTGGAAGTGCCTTTACTGTGTTGGTCGTACCGAGATGGCTGTGGAAGTGCCTTTACTGTGTTGGTCCAACCGAGACGGTGGTGGAGGCACCATTACTGTGTTGGTCGTACCGAGATGGCTGTGGAAGTGCCTTTACTGTGTTGGTCGTACCGAGACGGTGGTGGAAGCGCCATTACCATGTTGGTTGTACCGAGATGGTGGTGGAAGTGCCATTACTGTGTTAGTCGTACCGTGACGGTAGTGGAAGCGCCATTACTGTGTTGGTCGTACCGAGATGGTGGTGGAAGCCCCATTACTGTGTTGGTCATACCTAAACAGTGGTGGAAGTGACATTACTCTTTTGGTCGTACCGAGACGGTGGTGGTAGGGCATTTACTGTGCTGATCGCACCGAGACGGTGGTGGTGGCACCATGACAATGTTGGTCGTACCGAGATGGTGGTGGAAGCGCCTTTACCATGTTGGTGGTACCGAAGCGGTGGTGGAGGTGCCATTACTGTGTTGGTCATAATGAGACGGTAGTCGAAGTGCCATTACTGAGTTGTTCGTAGAGACACTGTGACGGAGGCGCCATTACTGTTTTGGTCGTACCGAAACGGTGACGGAAGCGCCATTACAGTGTTGGTAGTACCGAGATGGTTTGTAAGCGCCATTACCGTGTTGGTCATACCGAGAGGGAGGTGGAGGCGCAATTACTGTGTTGGTCGTACCGAGACGGAGATCGAAGCAACATTACCGTGTTAGTCTTACCGAGACGGTGGTGGAAACTCCATCACCGTGTTGATCGTACCGAGACGGTGGTGGAAGCGCCATTACCGTGTTGGTCGTACTGAGACGATGGTGCAAGCGCCATTACTCTGTTGGTCGCACCGAGACAGTGGTGGAAGCGCCATTACTGTGTTGCTCGCACCGAGAAAGTGGTGGTGGCACCATTACAGTGTTGGTCGTAACGAAATGGTGTTGGAAGCGCCATTACCATGTTGGTCGTACCGGGACGGTGGTGGAATCGCCATTACTGTATTGGTTGTACCGAGAGGGTGGTGGAAACTCCATCACCTTCTTGGTCGTACCGAGACGGTGGTGGAAGCGCCATTACCGTGTTGGTCGTACCGAGACGGTGGTGCAAGCGCCATTACTCTGTTGGTCGCACCGAGACAGTGGTGGAAGTGCCATTACTGTGTTGCTCGCACCAAGAAAGTGGTAGTGGCACCATTACAGTGTTGGTCGTACCGAAATGGTGGTGGAAGCGCCATTACCGTGTTGGTCGTACCGAGACGGTGATGGAAGCGCCATTACCGTGTTGGTCGTACCGATACGGTGGTGGAAGCGCCATTACTGTGTTGGTCGTACCGAAGTGGTGGTGTACGTGCCTTACTGTATTGGTCACACCGAGACGGTTGTGGAAGCGACATTACCGTGCTGGTCTTTCCGATACGGTGGTGGAGGCACCATTATTGTGTTGGTCTTACCGACACGGTGATGAAAGCGCCATTACCGTTTTGGTGAAGGCGCCATTCGTGTGTCAGTCGTACAGAGACGGTGATGGAAGCGCCTTTACCGTGTTGGTCGTACCGAAACAGTGGTGGAAACTCTATCACCGGGTTGGTCGTTCCGAGACAGTGGTAGAAGTGCCACTACCGTGTTGGTCGTCCCGAGATCGTGGTGGAAGGGCTATTACAGTGCTAGGCGTAACGAGACGGTAATGGGGACGCTATTACTTTGTTGGTCGAACCGAGACGATAATGGAGGTACCATTACTGTGTTGGTCGTGTCGAGACGGTGGTGGAGGCATCATTACAGTGTTAGTCGTACAGACGGTGGTGAAAGTGGCATTACTGCGTTGGTCGTACGGAAACGGTGGTGGAAGTGCCATTACTGTGTTGGTCTTACCGTGACGATGATGGAGGCACTATTACTGTGTTAGTCGCATCGAGACGGTGATGGAGACACCATTGCTGTGTTGGTTGATCAGAGATGGTGTTGGATGCGCCATTTCCGTGTTGGTCGTACCGAGACGGTGGTGGAAGTCCTATTACTGTGTTGGTCGTACCAAGACGGTGATGGAGGCGCCATTACTGTGTTAATCGAACAGAGACGGTGGTGGAGGCACCATTACTATGTTGGTCTTACCGAGACAGTGGTGGAAGCGCCATTACCGTATTGATCGTACCGAGATGGTGGCGGAAGCGCTACTACAGTGTTGGTAGTACCGAGATGTGGTGGAAGTGGCATTACTGTGTTGGTCGTGCCGAGACGGTGGTGGAAACTCTATCACCGTGTTGGTTGTACCAAGATGATGGAGGAAGCGCCTTTACTGTGTTGGTCCTACCAAGGTGGAGGCACTATTACCGTGTTGGTCGTAACGAGATGTTGGTGGAAGTGCCAATACTGTGTTGGTCTTACCGAGATGGTGGTGGAAGAGCCATTAATGTGTAAGTCGTTTCGAGACGGTGATGGATGACCTATAAATGTGTTGGTGATGCCGAGAAGGAGATGGAGGCGCCATTACTGTGTTGATAGCACCAAGACAGTGGTGGAAGCGCCATTACCGTGTTGGTCGTACCGAGACGGTGGTGGAAGTGCCATTACTGATTACTGTGTTGTTCGTACCGAGATGATGGTGGAAGCGACATTACCGTGTTGGTCGTACCGAGACGGTGGTGGAAGTAGCATTACTGTGTTGGTCGTACCGGGACTGTGGTGGAGTCGCCATTACTGTATTGTTGTACCGAAACGGTGATAGAGGCGCCATTACCGTGTTGGTCGTACTGAGACGGTGGTTGAAGCGCCATTACTGTTTTGCTCGTACCAAGACGGTGGTGAAAGCGCCATTACCGTGTTGGTCGCACAGAAGCTGTAGTGGAAGTGCTATTACTATGTTGGTCGTAACGAAACCGTGATGGAGGCGCCATTAACGTTTTTGCTCGTACCGAGACGGTGACGAAAGCGCCATTACCGTCTCGGTTGTTCTGTGTTGGTCGTACCGAGACGGTTGTGGAAGTGACGTTACCGTGTTGGTCGTACCGAGACATTGGTTTAAGTGCCAATACTGAGTTTCTCGTATTGAGGCAGTGATGGAAGCGCCATTACCTTGTTGGTCGTACCGAAGTGGTGGTGTACGTTCCACTATTTGTGTTGGTCACACCGAGACGGTGGTCGAATCGCCATTACTATGATGGTCGTACCGAGCCGGTGGTGGAGGGGCCATTAATGTGTTGGCCGTACCGAGACGGTGGTGGAAGCGTCATTACTGTGTTGTTCTTACCGAGATGGTGATGGAGGCGCATTTACTGTGATGGTTGAAACGAGACGGTGTTGGAAGCACCGTTCTTCTGTTGGTCGTACTGAAACGGTGGTAGAAATGCCATTACCGTGTTGGTCGTCCCGAGATGGTGCTGGAAGGGCTATTACTGTGTTGGTCGTACCGAGACTATATATGATGGGGGCGCTAGAGGCTAGAGGTGGTAGAGGCACCATTACTGTGTTGGTCGTGTCGAGACGATGATGGAGGCACTATTACTGTGTTACTCGTACCGAAATGGTGGTAAAATTGGCGTTACTGTGTTGGTCGTACGGAGACTGCGGTGGAAGTGCCATTACTGTGTTGGTCTTACCGCGACGGTGATGGAGGTACCATTACCGTCTTGGTCGCATCGAGACGGTGATGGAGACACCATTACTGTGTTGGTTGAACCGAGAAGGTGGTGAAAGCACCATTGCTGTGTTGATTGTACCGAGACAGTGGTGGAAGCGCCATTTCTGTGTTGGTCGTACCGAGGCGGTGGTGGAGTCACCATTTTGTCTTGGTCGTATCGAGATGGTGGTGGAAACTCCATTAAGGTGTTGGTCACACCAAGACAGTGAAGGAAGCGACATTACTGTGTTGGTCGTACCGAGACGGTGGTGGAAGCGCCATTACCGTGTTGGTCGTATTGAAGTGGTGGTGGAAGTGATATTACTGTGTTGGTCGTACAGAGACAGTGATGGAGGCGACATTACTGTTTTGGTCGTACCGAAACGGTGACGGAAGCGCCATTACCGTGTTGGTCGGCCCGAAGTGGTGGTGTACGTTCCACTATTGTGTTGGTCACACCGAGGCGGTGGTTGAAGTACTATTACTGTGTTAGTCGTACCAAGACGGTGGTTGAAGCGCCAGTACTGTATTGGTCGTACCGAGACAGTGGTGGAGGCACCATTACTGTCATCGTCGTACCTAGATAGTGGTCGAAGCGCCATTACTTTTTTGGTCGTTCCGAGACGGTGATGGAAGCACCATTACTGTGTTGGTCGTATCGAGACGGTGGTGGAGGCACCATTACTGTCATCGTCGTACCTAGATGGTGGTCGAAGCGCCATTACTTTTTTGGTCGTTCCGAGACGGTGGTGGAAGCACCATTACTATGTTGGTCGTATCGAGACGGTGGTGGAGGCACCATTACTGTGTTCGTCGTACCGAGATGGTAGTCGATGCGCCATTACTGTGTTGGTCGTATCGAGACGGTGGTGGAAGAGCCATTACTGTGTTGGTCGTACCGAGACGGTGATGGAGTTGCTATTATTATGTTGGTCGAAACGTGAAGGTGGTGGAAGCACCGTTACTGTGTTGGTTGTACCAAGACGGTGGTGGAAGCGCCATTACTGAATTGGTCGTACCGAGATGGTGGTGTAACTCCATCATCGTGGTGGTCGTCCCGATACGGTGGTGGAGGTTCCATTACTGTGTTGGTCGTAACGATACAGTGATGTAGGCCTCATTGCTGTGTTGGTCATACCTAGACAGTGTGCATGCGCCATTTCTGTGTTGGTCATACCGAGAAGGTGGTGGAAGCGCCATTGCCGTGATGGTCGTACCGAGATGGTGTTGGAAGCTTCATCACCCTGTTGATCGTACCGAGACGGTGGTGGAAGTGCCATTACCGTGTAGGTCGTACCGAGACAATGGTGGAAGCGCCATTAATGTGTTGGTCGTCCTGAGGCGGTAGTGGAAGCGTCATTACCGTGTTGGTCGTACCGAAGCGGTGGTGGAGGTGCCATTACTGTATTGGTCTTACTGAGACGGTTTTAGGAGGCGCCATTAATGTGTTGGTCGTATCAAGACGGCGGTGGAAGCGCCATGACCATGTTGGTCGTACCAACGTGATGGTGGATGTCCTATTACTGTGTTGGTCGTACCGAGACGGTAATGGGGGCGCTATTTCTGTGTTGGTCGAACCGAGAAAGTAGTAGTGGCACCATTACTGTGCTAGTCGTACCGAGACGGTGGTTGATGCGCCATTACTGTGTTGGTCGTACCTAGACGGTGGTGGAGGCACCATTACCGTGTTGATCGTACCGAAACGGTTGGGGAAGTGCTATTACTGTGTTGGTCGTACTGAAACAGAGATGGGGGCGCCATTACCGTGTTGGTCGTAACGAGACGTTGGTGGAAGTGCCAATGCTGTGTTGGTCGTACCAAGATGGTGGTGGAAGCGCCATTATTGTGTTGGTCGTACCGAGACGGTGGTGGAAGCGCCATTATCGTGCTGGTCGTTCCGAGATTGTGGTGGAAGTGCCATTACTGTGTTGGTCGGAACAAGATGGTGGTGGAAACACCATTACTGTGTTGGTCTTAACGAGACGGTGGCGGAAGTGCAATTATGGTGCTGACCTTACCGAGACGGTGGTGGAGTCGCCATTACTGTATTGGTCGTACCAAGACGGTGATGGAAGCGTCATTACTGTGTTGGTTGTACCGAGACGGTGATGGAGGCACCATTACTGTTTTGGTCTTATCGAGACAGTGGTGGAGGCGCCATTACTGTTTTTGTCGTACCGAGACTGTGTTGGAAGCGCCAATACCGTGTCGGTAGTACCGAGAAGCTGGTGGAAGCGCCATTACTGTGTTGGTCGTACCGAGACGGTGGTGGAGTCGCCATTACTGTATTGGTTGTACCGAGACGGTGATGGAAGAGCCATTACCGTATGGGTCGTACCGAAACGGTGGTGGAATCGCCATTATTGTGTTGGTCTTACAGAGACGGTGACGAAAGTGCCACTACCGTTCTGGTCGTTCTGGTCTCAGTGATGGAAGCGCCATTACCGTGTTGGTCATACCGAGACGGTGGTAGAAGCGCCATTACTGTATTGGTCGTACCGAGACGGTGGTGGAGTCGCCATTACTGTATTGGTTATATCGAGACGGTGATGGAAGCGCCATTACCGTGTTGGTCGTACCGAAATGGTGGTGGAAGCGCCATTACTGTGTTGATTGTTCCGAGACGGTGACGAAAGTGCCATTACCGTCCTGGTCGTTCTGAGACGGTGATGGAAGCGCCATTACCATGTTGGTCATACCGAGACGGTGGTGGAGGCCCCATTGCTGTGTTTGTCGTACCGAGGGGCTGGTGGAAGTGACATTACCGTGTTGGTCGTACCGGGACAGTGGTTTAAGCGCCATTACTGTGTTGGTCGTATTGAGGCAATGGTGGAAGCACCATTACCGTGTTGGTCGTACCGAGACGATGGTGGAAGCTCTGTCACCGTGTCGGTCGTACCGAGACGGAGGTGGAAGCGTCATCACCGTGCTGGTCGTACCGAAGCGGTGGTGGAGGTGCCATTACGGTATTGGTCGTACAGAGAAAATGATGGAAGCGCCAATACTGTGTTGGTCATACAGACACGGTGGTCGAAGCGTCATTACTGTGTTGGTCGTACCGAGACGGTGGTGGAGTGGCCATTACCTTGTTGGCCGTACCGAGACGGTGGTGAAGCTCCATTACTGTCTTGGTCTTACCGAGATGGTGATGGAGGCGCTATTACTGTGTTGGTCGAAACGAGACGGTGTAGGAAGCACCATTCCTTTGTTGGTCGTTCCGAAACGGTGGTAGAAGTGCCATTACCGTGTTGCTCGTCCCGAGATCGTGGCGGAAGTGCCATTACTGTGTTGGTCGTACCAAGAAGGTGGTGGAAGAGCCATTACTGTGTTGTTCGTACCTAGACGGTGGTGTATGCTCCATTACCGTGTTGGTCGTACCGAAACGTTGGTGGAAGTGCCATTACTGTGTTGATCGTACCTAGACGGTGGTGGAGACACCATTACCGTATTGGTCGCAACGAAGAGGTTGTGGAAGTTCTATTACTGTGTTGGTCTTACTGAGATGGTAACGTGGGCGCTGTTACTTTGTTGGCCTAACCAAGACGGTGGTAGAGGCACCATTACTGTGTTGGTCGTGTCGAGACGGTGGTGGAGGCACCATAACTGTGTTAGTCGTACCGAGACGTTAGTGAAAGTGGCATTACTGCGTTGGTCGTACCTAGACGGTGGTGGAAGTGCCATTTCCTGTGTTGGTCTTACCGCGACAGTGATGGAAACACCATTACTGTGTTAGTCGCATTGAGACGATGATGAAGACACCATCATTGTGTTGGTTGATCCGAGATGGTGGTGCAAGCGCCATTACTGTGTTGGTCGTACTGAGACGGTGGAGGAGACACCATTACTGTGTTGGTTGAACCGAGAAGGTGGTGAAAGCGCCATTACTGTGTTGGTCGTACCGAATCAGTGGTGGAAGCGCCATTACTGTGTTCATCATACCGAGGCGGTGGTAGAGGCACCATTTGTGTGTTGGTCGTACCGAGATGGTGGTGGAAACTCCATTACCGTGTTCGTCGTACCAAGACGGTGATGGAAGCGACATTACTGTGTCGGTCGTACCGAGACGGTGGTGGAAACGCCATTACCGTGTTGGTCGTACCGAAGCAGTGGTGGAAGTGATATGACTGTGTTGGTCGTACCTAGACGGTGATGGAGGCGCCATTATTGTTTTGGTCGTACCGAGACGGTGACGGAAGCGCCTTTACGGTGTTGATCGTACAGAGACGATTATGGAAGCACCATTAACCGTGTTGGTCGTACCGAGGCAGTGGTTGAAGTGCTATTACAGTGGTAGTCGTACCAAGACGGTGGTCAAAGCGCCATTACTGTGTTGGTCGTACCGAGACAGTGGTTGAGGCACCATTACTGTGTTCGTCGTAGCGAGACGGTAGTCAAAGCCCCATTACTGTTTTAGTCGTTCCGAGACGGTGGTAGAAGCGCTATTACAGTGTTGGACGTATCGAGACGGTGGTGGAGGCACCATTACTGTGGTCGTCGTTCCGAGACGGTGGTCGATTCGCCATTACTATGTTGGTCGTATCGAGACGGTGGTGGAAGCGCCATTACTGTGTTGGTCGTACCGAGACGGTGGTGGAAGTGCCATTACTGTGTTGGTCGTACCGCGACGGTGATGGAGTCGCCATTACTGTATTGGTTATATCGAGACGGTGACGGAAGCGCCATTACCGTGTTGGTGATACTGAGAAGGTGTTGGAAGTCCTATTACCGTGTTGGTCGTACTGAGACGGTGGTGGAGGGCACATTACTGTGTTAGTCGTACCGAGACGGCGATGGAAGCGCCATTATCGTATGGTCGTCCCTAGAGGGTGGTGAAGGCGCCATTACCGTGTTGATCGTACCGAGACGGTGATGGAAGCGCCATTACCTTATTAGTCGTACCGAGACGGTGGTGGAAGCGCCATTACTGTGTTGGTCGTACTGAAGCGGTGGTGGAAGCGGCATTACTGTGCTGATCGTATCGAAGCGGTGGTGGAGGTGCCATTACTGTGTTGGTTGTACCGAGACAGTGATGGAAGCGCCATTACTGTGTTGGTCGTACCGAGACTGTGGTAGAAGTGCCATTACTCTGTTGGTCGTTCCGAGATGGTGGTGGAAAAGCAATACTGTGTTGTTCGTTCTGAGACGGTGATGGATGCACCATTACCGTGTTGGTTGTGCTGAAACGTTGGTGAAGTGCCATTACTGTGTTGGTCGTACCTAGACGGTGGTGGAGGCACCATTACTGTATTGGTCGTACTGAAACGGTTGTGAAAGTGCTATTACTGTGTTGGTCGTACCGAGACGGTAATGGAGGCGCCATTACTGTGTTGATCGAACCGAGACAGTGGTGGAAGTGCCATACCGTGTTGGTCTTACCGAGACGGTGGGGGAAGCACCATTACCGTGTTGGTCTTACCGAGACGGTGGGGGAAGCACCATTACCGTGTTGGTCGTACCTAGACGGTGGTGGACGTGCCAATACTGTCTTGATCGCGCCGAGATGGTGGTGGAAGCACCATTATTGTGTTGGTCGTACCGAGACGGTTGTGGAATCACCATTACCGTATTGGTCGTTCCGATATTGTGATGGAAGTGTCATGCTTGTGTTGGTCGTAACAAGATGGTGGTGGAAGCGCCATTATTGTGTTCGTCGTACCGAGACTATGGTGGAAGTGCCATTACTACGTTGGTCGTACTGAGGTGGTGGTGGAATCGCCATTACCGCGTTTGTCGTCCCAGGACTTTGTTGGAAGCATCATTACTGTGTTGAACGTGCAAAGGCGGTGGTAGAAGCTCCATTACCATGTAGGTCGTACCGAAGTGCTGGTGGAAGTGCCATTGCTGTGTTGGTCGTACCAAGACGGTGATGGAGGTATCATTACTGTTTTAGCCTTACCGAGACGGTAACGGGAGTGCCATTACTATGTTGATCGTAAAGTGACGGTAATGGAAGCGCCATTACCACACGGTTGTACCGAGATAATGGTTGAAGTGCCATTACCGTGTTTGCCTTACCGAAATGGTGGTGGAAACGTCATTACCGTGTTGGTCATTCCGAGATTGTGGTGGTAGTGCCATCACTGTGTTGGTCGTAACAAGATGATGGTGGAAGCACCATTACTGTGTTGGTCGTATAGAGACGGTGGTGGAGGCGCCATTACTGTGTTAGTTGCATTGAAGCGTTGGTGGAAGTGATATTACTGTGTTGGTCGTAAAGAGACGGTGATGGAGGCGCCATTACTGTTTTGGTCGTACCGAGACGGTGACGGAAGCGTCATTACCGTTTTGGTCGTACAGAAGCGATGATGGAAGTGCCATTACTGTGTTGGTCGTAACGAGGCGGTGGTTGAAGTGCTATTACTGTGTTGATCATACCGAGACAGTGTTGTAGGCGCCATTACTGTGTTGTTCATACCGAGAAGGTGGTGGAAGCGCCATTACCGTGTTGGTCGAAACGAGACCGTGGTGGAAGTGCCTTTTTTTTTATGTTAGCTGAGACGGCACGGGCAGCTAAGGCCCTAATCAAGGCCATCCCATTAACGCTATATATAT
>JAYMFT010066779.1:0-14715 GCA_038088735.1 Panulirus argus
ATTATTATTATTATTATTATCATTATTATTATTATTATTTACTCTCATTATTATTACTACTATTATTACAATTATTATCATTATTATTATTATTATTATTATTATTATTATTATTATTATTATTATTATTGATGTTATTATTATTATTTTTATTATTACTTTCACTTCATACTTGTTCGCCGTTTCCCGTGTTGACAAGGTAGCGCCAGGAACAAAGGAAGAAAATGCTTTATTCACTCACGTCCATTCTCTAGCTTTCATGTGTAATGCACCGAAACCACAGCTCTCTATCTTCAACCAGGCCCCACAGACTTTCTCTGGTTCTCCTACGCTGCTTCAGAAGCATTGGTTCAGACCACTGACAGCACGTCGCCCTCTGTATACCACATCGCTCCAATGTACTCTATCCCGTGCACGCCTTTCACCCTCTTGTATGTTCATGCCCCGAACATTCAAAATTTTTTTTACTCCATCCAATATGGTCTACCCTTTCTCCTTGTCCCCTCCACTTCTGACACATGTATCCTGTTTGTCAACCTTTCCTCACCCATTCATCTCATGTGTCCACATCATTATCACACACTCTCCAGCTCTCTCAACAATAGGTTTAGCGTACTAGTTGAAGTACAGGATGATCGTAGCATCATCCTGGTCGGGGACCCTATAGTCAGACATCAGGAGCAGGAGTTCTGTGCGAAGGGTAGAAATAGGAAGAACCTGTATTATCCAGGCGCTAGGATAAAGCACGTCTTAGATAAGTTTGACGACGAAGTCTCAAACTATCCGAGGATGTGATTTTTGTCGTTCATGTGGGGACGAACAATGTAGTTAATGGGACACCGGAAGAAATACTAGCGAAGTGTAAGGAACTAAATAGCAAGTTTAGAGAAAGTCGTAGGAAGGTTATGACGTCGATTCCAGTACCCTTAGTATAATGCTCGGGACAAATATAAGAATCGAAGCTCTCTGTAGGGAGGAGGACAGTGTGTTTAGTATAGACCTGTGGGACCATTTTAGTCTTGATAGATCTCTGTCTTCACTTGAATGGAATAAGGAAAGCCCCCTTGGCAGAGTATTAGATGAGAGCATTAAGCCTATTTTCGACAGAGTTAAACAATTGCCAGACTTAGTGAATGCTAAGACTATGAATACATTCAAAAATCGTTTAGACAAATACCTCATATATTTGGGTATACTCTGAGAAAACGCCAGAAAGAAATTGTGTAAACGACAGCGGCAACGGGGACAGTAGAAGGCTAATGTGTACCAGCGGGGAGTCGGTGATAGCTTAAAGAAATTGCTGAGCGGAATCACATTTTCTCGTCAAGTTAAACTTTTTTTTTCTTTAACAGACAACCCAGTCGTGGGTGAATCAGGCCTCCTGTTGCCTGTCTTTCTCATGTAAACTCATGTAAACTCATGAACTTTGGAGAGCAAATCACGGTCGAGCTAACCAAGGAGGGTGAGGTGGTAGCTGTGGGAGGTGGGTCTGTGCGGGGGGATGCTGAGTGTGAAAAGGATCTGAGGGACAAGGTGTCCAGTTTGACAACTATAAAGGTAGCAGTAGAGGATCCTCAGGGATTAGCGGTAACCTCACAGGTAGAGGAATCAGCAAAGAAAGGTCAAGTGGGGATAACTCAGCAGCATAAGTAGCTGGTTAGCGCAGCTAGAGCGTCAATTCTCAGGTAACTGTTAGGACTAAGGCTGGAAGGGTCTAGTGCGGGGAGGGTCAGAGTAATGCGGCGAACCCAAAACAGATGGAGAACCGTCACTCTCGCGCTGCTACACACGCAGACGTTAACAGTGTTAAGACAAACACGCATACCGACTGTAAGAAAAGAAAAATTGAAGTACACTAAACAGTGTCAAGCAACAAGTAAAAAAGGCAATCAAATGTTAGGTTTCATAGCCAGGAACATAGATTACAAGTCACCAGAAACAATTTTCACACTTTGTAATTAGCTAGTATGACCACTCCTTGAATATGCAGTTCAGATTTGGTCCCCAAACTATAAAAAAGACGAGGAAGAATTAGAGCAAGTACAAAGACGCGCGACAAAGTTGATCCCATCACTTAGAAGTCTAGCATACGACGAGAGGGTAAAACGTTTGGATCTCTTCTTCCTTAAAAAAAAGGAAAAATAGACCGCGGCGACTTAATCCAAGTGTTCAGATTCTAAGCAAGTTCGATAACGTAAATCACGAACACCTTTTCCAGAAACGAAAATACGGTTACCAGGACAAATGGAATAAAATTCAAAGCTAAAAGATTTAGTACGAAAGTGTGAAATAGCTTCTTTTCCTACAGGTGTGTTGAGCACTGGAATAAGTTACCGTCAGACAAATACTTTATAAATTCAGGCATACTCTGAGAAAAACGCCAGAAATTATCTACATAAACGACAGCGGTAACGGGGACAGTAGAAGGCTAATGTGAAGCAGGGGGGAGTCGGTGATAGCTTAAAAGATTGCTGAGCATTTACATTTTCTTGTCAAGTTAAACTTCCTTTTTTAATAGACAACCCAGTCGTGGGCCAGTCAGGCCTCCTGTTGTCTGTCTTTCTCGTGTAAACAAATGTAATATCATCTTCTTAAGTCAGTGTAAATTCAACCTTTTTAACCTTTCTTCATAAGTGAGGTTTCTAATTCCAGGGATCATTTATGTCATTCGCCTTTGCACTCTGTCTAAACAATCTATATCAACTGCATAGTATGGAGCCCAAAACTGTACCGCATCATCCAAATGTGGTCTCACCAACGCAAGATAAAGTGCAATAATACTCTAGAAGTTTTATTGCTAACAGTCCTACTGATGAATCATAACATCCTATCAGCCTTGTTACGCGCTTTAATACATTGAATTCCATTTTCCATCTTCCCTCCCGCTTTGATAATCTATTTAAGTCCTAAAATTTCACCAAATCTTCATCTGGGTTTATTACGGCCCCTATTTTTGTATCATTGGCAAATAATTCAAGTCTCTGGTTATTCCCATATCCAAATCATTCTTATATATAACGAACAAGAGCGGTCTCAAGACTGACCCCTGAGGAACACCAGTGGCTACATTGCCCCTGTCCGATGTAACTCCGTCGATGCATACCCTCTGTTCTCTGTCAGTGAGCCGCTCCCTAATCCAATGAAATACACAACCCCGATGCCTCTGGCTTGAGGCTGTACCTCTCTCCCTAGGTGAGATTATTTTCCTCTTCGGGATGCAGTTGTAACCCTTGCCCCCTTATGAGGTTAGCCCCCTTCCTGTAGGGGGTGACAATGCCAACACCTGCCCATGCTGCGTCCTGTGGGGCTCCCTCACCCTGGGCTACGTCCTGTGGGGCTCTTTCACCCTGAGCCACGTCCTGTCGGTCTGCGTCACCCTGAGCGAGCCTCCTGTCGGTCTGCGTCACACTGGACGAGGGTGCTGGACCCCAGAAGGGAAGGTTACAGGTACCTGCAGGTCCCCCTGGTACATTTTGTTCATGACGCATAACATGTTATACCTGGTCGGTTATAGGGCGGTGGATGGGTTGTGGTTATGGCGCACCAGCCTTGCCTTCTGTATTGGTGTTGTTGGTAGAGACAGCCTGCTGTGCCACGGGCGCTCTTAATAATTTCCACCACGTGAGATACGGCAGCACAAAAAGGCGAAGATAATGAGACAAACGATACGACAGTGAACCCCGATAATAATGCGTCCGAAAGCCGGGCAGCAGACGTGGCTACTGCCCCCCACATCATCAGAGGTGCCCATAAGCCATGCCTTACCAGGCCAGCATGAGACACTCGGAGGTGATGTAAACGCCTGTCCCACGGCAATGAGAAGGAGGGAACGAACAAAGAACGCACCTGGCTGAGGGCGTGTGAGGCGAGACCAGTGCCAGGTGCACGAGTTGGGACGTCCTGGCACCCTGCGGTCATTCACCCAGTGCCACTGTGGCACTCGCGTCTGGTTTTCAAGGTCTCTCTCTCCCTCCCTCTCCCAGAGGGCCAGGTGACGCACCGCCTCTCCCTCTATAATCATCCTCTACATCAACTTATTCCGCTTCACACAGACACAAGATGAGCTGCTGCCGCTTCTCTCGCCCGTGTGTGGGTCAGCCATCATAATGAAACTCTCTCTGTCGGTCGTGTGGCGCTGCTCGCGAAATAACTTTTTGTTTATAGTTAATGAACTGTCTGTATGATCGTGTGTTTGTGCAAGCTTCACACACACACACACACACACATATATATATATATATATATATATATATATATCTTTTGTGCAGGTAACAGTCTTGGTAATATAGTGATGTGGCTGGGAATCATTTACACGGAAAATCGACGAAAATATTACCTATGTTTATCCTTGATCTGTTGTTGTGTGACAGCTGGAGGGGAAGGTCGGTCGGGGCGCAGATGGAGATGGTTCTCTCTCTCTCTCTCTCTCTCTCTCTCTCTCTCCCTTTCTCTTACTGGGCAAGATAAGATATATGGGTACAACAGATTTCCCTGAACCGAACTCAAGGTCATTTATGACAGGTACAATGTCAACAAGGGTTGACACAGCCATCTGAGTGTGACAGAGATTAGGACAAAGAGTTTGCGTTCTGAGTTATACGTCAACTGTTCCTACGCAATATATAAGCTTTTTAGCTCTGTCTCTTTGTTCAGGAGCTGTTTATAAAGTGTTGTTGTGTCTCTGTCAGTGAAATGAAGATGAACATTGGTAGAGTTCAACCACCTCACTCTCCTGTGGCTCATGTCCATTTTCTCCTTAAAAATAAGATTCGAGATGAATTATGAAAGAAGAGGAATATCGGGTTTACCTCTGGTTGGAGTGTGCCTCGCCCAGTAACATGGCAAGTTCCCTAGGGTCATGCAGGAGCTGCCTGCAGGTGGCGCCGTAGGCGGGGATGACGGGGGACATGCTTCTTGTCGGGGTCTGGGGGTCAGGTGAACTATAAGGCCATCCTAACACCTGCTGGAGGGGGAGATGGGGGCCAGGTGAGGTCACTGACCCAGTGATCACAACTGAACGACTCGTGGCTGCACTTTGTGGCGACATGAGGTGGGCAGCCGTTGGAGGTGGTGCCTCACAGCCCGCCTCCCTGGCTGCCTCACACCTGACCTGCCTTGGGTTCTGTCCTCACTCGCACCTTCTCTGTCAGTCTCTGCTGACACCAATTGTCAGCTTCTGCTGACACCAGTTGTCAGTCTCTGCTGACACCAAATGCCTACAATTTTTACTTCGTTAACAAAGCGACCTTCGGCAGTGTTGTCAGGAACAGGACCTTCGGCAGTGTTGTCAGGTGTAGGACCGTCAGGCAGGGTCCTTGTGAGGTGACGCCACCCGCCCGCAGGTCATGCATGACCCATGATGCTGCGGTTTCTAAGGTCATCAGCGTGACAGTGGACGCCTGACTGTAGTTGGGACACAGGTTCACCTGCAGGGGCGAGGGAGGGAGGGCAGAAGTATTCGCGCCTCACCTTTGCTATTTAGCCGTCCTCCACACCTGTGCTGGGCTTACCTACATCTGTTGGTCCCGGGTGACGTGTGTGTGTGTGTGTGTGTTTGTGTGTGTGTGTGCACATTACCCACGATAACCTGACCATGTTCCCTCACCAGCCTGGGGCAGCCTGCATGCCTGCCTTTCCCTGGTGAAGACTATCTATAGGTCAGCGTGACGCCCTGAGCCCTCTGTTGCCAGAGGTACACCCACGCATGACGATGCTGCAGAAAGATGACGCTTTTCATGTCCTTGATGTTGGTGGTGCGTACAGCATAACTAGGGCCAGAGAAGGAAGGGTGCAGCGTAGCAAGGGCCAGAGAAGGAGGCGTACGGCATAGCTAGGGCCAAAGAGGCAGGCGTATAGTGTAGTTAGGGCCAGAGAAGGAGGCGTAAAGCGTAGCTAGGGCCAGAGAAGGAGGCGTACAGCGTAGCTAGGGCCAGAGAAGGAGGGATACAGCGTAGCTAGGGCCAGAAGGGAAGGCGTACAGAGTAGCTAGATCTAGAGATAGAGACGTAGAGAGTAGCTAGATCAGAGAGGGAGGCGTGCAGCGTAGCTAGGGCCAGGGAGAGAGGCGTACAGCGTAGCTAGGGCCAGAGAAGGAGGGGTACAGCGTAGCTAGGGCCAGAAGTGGAGGCGTACAGCGTAGCTAGGGCCAGAGAGGGAGGCGTACCGCGTAGCTAGAGCTAGAGAGGGAGGCGTAGAGCGTAGCTAGGGCCAGGGAGGGAGGCGTACAGAGTAGCTAGGGACAAAGATAGACGCGTACAGAATAGCTAGATCAGAGAGGGAGGCGTACAGCGAAGCTAGGGCCAGAGAAGGAGGCGTACAGCGTAACTAGAGCCAGAGTGGGAGGTGTACATCGTAACTAGGATCAGAGGGGGAGGCATGAGGACAACACACAGGGTTGTTGGATATTGCATCATGAGTATTGTGAGTTGCAGGAGGGACGGAAATACTGGTACTAGTGAAGGCTGGGGTGTTGCGGGTGTGGCCAGGTCAGGAAGACCCGACGTCATCCTTACCAACAGCCACACCTGGTCACCTACACCCCAAAATGATAGGTCCGTCACCAGCCAGTGGAAGTCGTCTTGGTGAGGTGGTGTGAGTGACGGTTACCAAGCATTGTGGGTTTGCCGTGGTCGTTGGTCTGAGTGTCATTCACAGGGAAGCAAGAGTCGGCCTGGTGAGCACTGTTAGTGAGGCGGTGTGAATGAAGCTCACCAGGCAGACGCGTCCCAGCGAGGTGGTGTGAGTGAGGCTTACCGGTCGTGTTGGTGAGGTGAGGAGGAAGAACATGGTGCGCAGCACAGTGAGGGGCGCCAGGGGTGGGGGCTGGGGCTGTGAGGGGGGGGGGGAGCACAAGTGTTCCCAGCGGTGGCAATGAACTTGGGAAAAGAAACTTGCCTGACACAGAACGCCGGCGAATATGGGTCAGAGGGTGACTGGGACGCTGGCTCCGTCGACTGCCGTGTTCAGGTTGTTGACTCCCGAGCATCGACGCCTCTGCCCAAGACGTCGACTTCCGTGTTCAAATGTCGAGTCCTGCTCCAAGGATGTCGACTTTTACGCTCAGGACGTCGACTGCTGGGCCGCGGGTGTCAATTCTGGACTCCTCTGCCGTGTTCAGGGCCAGACTCTGTCTGTCTCCAGGGGACTGCCTACCTGTACGTATTAAGGTCATAATGAAGTACATTGAACCTCAAGTGAAGTTCCTTTGTCTGTGGCTCGTCCCAGCCGAGCCAGCGTGCCCCTCGCGGCACTTCCCTGCCTTAATACGAACAGATGATCCAGTGCAGGGAACCTACAGGTGTTTAAGCAGGTACAATAATCTTTGTTATGGAACAGCTGTACACATGTGCAGCGGAGAACCCTTGTGTCAACTCAGCCAGATTGCAACTCGCTCGCTGTCTCGAAGCTGACTCGTCAGCCATTACCCTCAGGACGGGTGCCGCTTGTCTATGTACAGATGTTTAGACTCTAAGTCTCTTGCGGGTGTATGAGGCCAGCCTCGCCTGGGTGTTAGTGTTGCTGGAGCACTACACCTTGTGTTGCGGGTGTGTGAGGCCAGCCTTGCCTGAGTGTTAGTTTTGCTGGGGCCCTACACCTTATGTTGCGGGTGTGTGAGGCTAGCCTAGCCTGGGTGCTAGTGTTGCTGGAGATGTGAGGGCAGCCTCACCTGGGTGCTTGTGTGTACATGTTACTTTGATGGTGATAACAAGTCATGTTTTGTGTTTCTACAGGAGGAGAGTGAGTCTGTGACGTGAGTTCCTCCACCGGCATGTGCGTCACTCATCTCTGATCCAGACAACCAATGGTGAGCCTCATTTTGTTAACCTGCCTCATCCACCTGCTGTCCTGCCTCATCCGCTTACAGATCTGCCTCATCCACCTGCTGACATGCTTCATCCACCTGCTGACATGCCTCATCCACCTGCTGTCTTGCCTCGTCCACCTGCTTTCCTGTTTCATCCACTTACTGATCTGCCTCATCCACTTACTGATCTGTCTCATCCACCTACTGAGCTGCCTCATCCACCTGCTCTCCTAGCTTAACCACATGCTTTCCTGCCTCATATACTTACTGATCTGTCTCATCCACCTACTGACCTGCCTCATCTACCTGCTATCCTGCCTCATCCACATCCTTTCCTGACTCATCCACTTACTGATTTGCCTCATCCACCTACTGACCTGCCTCATCCACCTGCTGACCTGCCTCATTCATCTGCTGTCCTGCCTCATCCACCTACTGTCCTGACCCCTCCACCTCCCCCACTCTACTATCCTGTCTCCTCCACCTCCCACACTCTACTATTCTGTCTCCTCCATCTCCCACACTCTACTATCCTGTCTCCTAAACCTACCACACTCTACTATCCTGTCTCCTCCACTTCCCACTCTCTACTATCCTACCTCCTCCACCTCTCGCATTCTTTTATCCTGCCTCCTCCACCTCCCCCACTCTACTATCCTGTCTCCCGCTTCCCACAGTCTACTATCCTTTCTCCTCCTCTTCCCACACTCTATTATCCTGTCTCCTTCACTTCCCACACTCTACTATACTGTCTCCTTCCCTTCCCACACTCTACTATCCTGCCTACTCCACCTCCCATTCTCTGCTATCCTGCCTACTCCACCTCCCACACTCTACTATCCTGCCTCCTCCACCTCCCATACTCTGCTATCCTGCCTACTCCACCTCCCACACTCTACTATCCTGCCTCCTCCACCTCTCCTACTCTACTACCCTGTCTCCTTCCCTTCCCACACTCTAATAACCTGCCTACGCCACCTCCCACACTCTGCTATCCTGCCTCCTCCACCTCCCCCACTTTTCTATCCTGTCTCCTTCACTTCCCTAACTCTACTATCCTGCATCCTCCATCTCAACTCTACTGTCCTGTCACCTCCACTTACCACACTCTATTATCCTGTCTCCTCCACCTTCCACACTCTACTATCCTGCCTACTAAACCTCCCACACTCTGCTATCCTGTCTCCCTCACCTCCCCCACTCTACTATCCTTCTCCTTCCTTTCCCACACTCTACTATCTTGCCTACTCCACCTCCCACACTCTGCTATCCTGTCTCCTTCACCTCCCCCACTCTACTATCCTCTCTCCTTCCTTTCCCACGCTCTGCTATCCTGCCTACTCCACCTCCCACACTCTACTATCCTGCCTACTCCACCTCCCACACTCAACTATTCTGCCTCCCCCACCTCCCCCACTCTACTGTCCTGTCTCCTTCACTTCCCTCACTCTACTATCCTGCCTCCTCCACCTCCTCAACTCAACTATCCTGTCTTCTCCACTTCCCACACTCTACTATCCTGCCTCCTCCACCTCCCACACTCTGCTATTCTGCCTACTCCACCTCCCACACTCTACTATCCTGCCTCCTCCACCTCCCACACTCTACTATTCTACCTCCTCCACCTCTCCCACTCTACTATCCTGTCTCCTTCATTTACCTCACTCTACAATCCTGCCTCCTCCACCTCCTGAACTCTACTATCCTGTCTCCTCCACTTCCCACACTGTACTATCCTGCCTCCTCCTCCTCCTACACTCTACTATCCTGCCTCCTCCACCTCCCACACTCTGCTATCCTGCCTACTCCACCTCCCACACTCTACTATCCTGCCTACTCCACCTCCCACTCTCTACTATCCTTTCTCCTCCACCTCCCACACTCTAATTCTCCTGCCTACTCCACCTCCTCAACTCTTACTATCCTTTCTCATCCACTTCCCACACTCTACTTTCCTGTCTCCTCCACTTCCCACACTCTCCTGTCCTGTCTCCTCCACCTCCCCTACTCTACTATCCTATCTCCTCCACTTCCCACACTCTACTATCCTGCATCCTTCTCTTCCCACACTCTCCTGTCCTGTCTTCTCCACCTCCCCCACTCTACTATCCTTTCTCCTCCACCCCCCACACTCTACTATCCTGTCTCCTCCAACTCCCACACTCTGCTATCCTGCCTCCTCCACCTCCCACACTTTACTATCCTGCCTCTTCCATCTCCCACACTACTATCCTGTCTCCTCCACCTCCTCCACTCTGCTATTCTATCTCCTCCACCTCCCACACTCTGCTATCCTACCTCCTAGACCTCTCGCACTCTACTATCCTGCTTCCTCCTCCTCCCACACTCTCCTGTCCTGTCTCCTCCACCTCCCCCACTCGAATATCCTCTCTCCTCCACCTCCTCAATTCTACTATCATAACTCCTCACTTCCCGCTCTCTACTATCCTTTCTCTTCCACATCCCCCACTCTACTATCCTGTCCCCTCCACCACCTCAACTCTACTGTCCTGTCTCCTCCACCTCCCACACTCTCCTATCCTGCCTCTTCCATCTCCCACACTACTATCCTGTCTCCTCTGCCTCCCTCACCCTGCTATTCTGTCTCCTCCACCTCCCACACTCTACTATCCTGTCTCCTCCACATTCCCCACTCTACTACTCTATCCCCTCCACCTCCAGCACTGTACTACCCTGCCTCCTCCACCTCCCCCCTCCCTCTACTATCCTGTCTATTCCTCCTCCCTCATTCTACTATCCTACCTCCTCCACTTCCCACACTCTACTATCCTATCTCCTCCACCTCCCCCAATCTACTATCCTGTCTTCTCCACCTCCCAAGCTCTACTATCCTGCCTCCTCCACCTCCCAAACTCTACTATCCTGTCTTCTCCACCTCCCAAACTCTACTATCCTGCCCCTCCACCTCTCACACACTACTATCCTATCTCCTCCACCTCCTACACACTACTATCCTTCCTCCTCCACCTTTCGCATTCTGCTATCCTGCCTCCTCCACCTTCCCCAATCTACTATCCTTTCTCTTCCACCTCCCCAATCTACTATCCTGTCTTCTCCACCTCCTAAACTCTACTATCCTGTCTCCTTCACCTCACCCACTCTACTATTCTGTCTCCACCACCTCCTACACTCTACTATCCTGTCTCCTCCACCTCCTACACTCTGCTATCCTGTCTCCTCCAATTCCCACACTCTACTATCCTGATTCCTCCACCTACCACAGTCTACTATCCTGTCTCCTCCACCTCCCACACTTTACTATCCTGCCTCTTCCATCTCCCACACTACTACCCTGTCTCCTCCACCTCCCTCACCCTGCTATTCTGTCTCCTCCACCTCCCACACTCTACTATCCAGTCCCTCCACCTTCCCCACTCTACTAATCTATCCCCTCCACCTCCAACACTCTACTATCCTTTCTCCTCCATCTCCCACACTCTATTATCTTGTCTATTCCTCCTCCCTCACTCTACTATCCTACCTTGTCCACCTCCCCCACTCTACTATCCTGTCTCTTCCACCTCCCCCACTCTACTATCCTGCCTCCTCCACCTCCTACACTCTGGTATCCTGTCTCCTCCACCTCCCACATTCCACTATCCTGTCTCCTCCACCTCCTCCAATCATCCACTATCCTATCTTCTCCACCTCCTAAACTCTACTATCCTGCCTCCTCCACCTCCCCCACTCTACTATCCTGTCTTCTCCACCTCCCAAACTCTACTATCCTCTCTTCTCCACCTCCCAAGCTCTACTATCCTGCCCCTCCACCTCCCACACACTACTATCCTATCTCCTCCACCTCCCCCACTCTACTACTCTATCCCTTCCACCTCCAACACTACTATCCTGCCTCCTCCACCTCCTCCCCTTTTACTATCCTGTCTATTCCTCCTCCCTCACTCTACTATCCTACCTCCTCCACCTCCCCCACTCTACTATCCTGTCTCTTCCACCTCCAACACTCTACTATCCTGCCTCCTTCACCTCCCACACTCTACTATCCTGTCTCCTGCACCTCCCCCAATCTATTATCCTGTCTTCTCCATCACCCAAACTCTACTATCCTGCCTCCTCCACCTCCCCCATTCTACTATCCTGTCTTCTCCACCTCCCAAACTCTACTATCCTGCCCCCCCCCCACCTCCCACACTCTACTATCCTTTCTCGTCCACCCCTTCAACTCTGTCTTACTATTCAACACCATCATATTCCATGAACCCTTCTTCCTACCTAGTAACATTTTCTTATTGATTCAACTTGTCCTCTTCAATAACATTGCAGTATTCTATTAAGCTATAATACTTCTTTACTATCTTAATGTTTAGCTTTTTTGTAATATCAAATTTCCATTTAACGTTCTCTTGCCGCTTAAGACCAACATCCTTCCACTATCTTACCCTAGACCACTATTTTACCCCCCATCTCTAAGGTACCGATGATCATATTTTGCCATTCAAAATTTATTGTTGTTGCCTTTAGATAATATTACAAATTAACATAATCTTATCACTTAAGACTGTCTTATCCCTCAACTCAGTGTTACCCCTTAACACTTATTCATTACCGCTAGTTTTCCCAATAATATCATCGTGTCCTTATTTCACCCTCGTAACACTGTCTTACCTCCTGACGCTATCTTACTTTTTTTCGCCGCTATCCTATCCCTCCTCTCACTCTCTGCCCCTTAACACTTCCTCACCCCTGACCACGAACATACCTTTGACCATTTTCTTACCCCTGACCTTTACCTTACCCCTGACCATTATCTAATCCCTGACCATTATCTTACCCCTGACCATTATCTTACCCTGACCATTATCTAACCTCTGACCATTATTTTATCCCTGACCATTATCTTACCCCTGACCATTATCTTACCCTTGACCATTATCTAACCCCTGACCATTATATTACCCCTGACCATTATATTACCCCTGACCATTATCTTACCCCTGACCATTATATTACCCCTGACCATTATATTACCCCTGACCATTATCTTACCCCTGACCATTATCTTACCCCTGACCATTATATTACCCCTGACCATTATCTAACCCCTGGCCATTATCTTACCCCTGACCATTATCTAACCCTTGACCATTATCTAACTCCTGACCATTATCTTACCCCTGACCATTATCTAACCCCTGACCATTATCTTACCTTTGACCATTATCTAACCCCTGACCATTATATTACCCCTGACCATTATCTAACCCCTGACCATTATCTTACTCCTGACCATTATCTTACCCCTGACCATTATCTAACCCCAGACCATTATGTTACCCCTGACCGTTATGTAACCCCTGACCATTATCTTACCCCTGACCATTATCTAACCCCAGACCATTATATTACCCCTGACCATTATCTAACCCCTGACCATTATCTTACCCTTGACCATTATCTAACCCCTGACCATTATATTACCCCTGACCATTATCTTACCCTTGACCATTATCTAACCCCTGACCATTATATTACCCCTGACCACTATATTACCCCTGACCATTATATTACCCCTGGCCATTATTTTACCCCTGACCATTATCTTACCCCTGACCATTATCTTACCCCTGACCATTATCTAACCCCTGACCATTATATTACCCCTGACCATTATCTTACCATTGACTAATAGCTTACCCTAGTCCACTATCTTAACACTGACCGCTATCTTATCCCTGGCTGCTATCTTAGCACTGAACACTATATTACCCCTCGACTACTATCTTACCACCGATCATTATATTACCCCCTGACCACTATCTTACCCATGACCACAATCTTACTTTTGACCTCTGTTTCACCCCTGACCGCTATCTTACCACTGACCACTATCTTACCTTGATTATTGTCTTACCACCGACCACAGTCTTACCACTCTTATCTCCTACATCCAATTTAGCCGGTAACTGTCTTACTCCGTTAATACTGTCTTACTTAATATTGAAATTATGATATGCATATCCATTTGTATATATCTGGCCATGGCTGACGTGTGTTGCGTATGAGTGACGGCGTCTGACCTGTCCTACCTCTGCAGCCAGCCAAGATGGGTGAGGACTGGAAACTGGACTCCATCAAGGAGGAAGAATGGGAGGAGCGGGCGGTGTACCTGGTCCCCGACACGCCCACTGAGGACAACTGCCCCAACCACGCGACCCTCTCGCTGCCGCGCAACCTCGTGCTCAAGGCCTCCCAGACCATATCAGACGTGAGTACCAAGCTACCTGCTCCCGGGCAAAGCCTGACTGGCCACCAGCGGGTGGATGGGTGGCCATGATCAAGTGGGTGAGCGGCCAGGTTCAGGTGGGTGGGTGGCCATGATCAAGTGGGTGAGTGGGTGGGTGGCCAGGAGAAATGGACTCGTCCCAGAGGGACAGTCAGTTGGTGGGTGATTTTAATCGTCAGTGGCGCCGAGATTTAGCCACTCGAGAGGGCGTGGTTGTGTTGCCTGAGGTGCAGGAGTCATGGAAGGGTCGGCTCTAACGTGGAACTGTGTTGGCCCAGCAGGTAATGGGCATCTGGAGCACGGACTACATCCCGCGGGGCACGCGCTTCGGTCCGCTGGTCGGGAAGCGCTACGCCAAGGACGAGGTGCCCAAGACAGCCAACAGGAAGTACTTCTGGCGGGTAGGTGACGCAGGACACACCCTTACTCCCTCCCTGTGGTACAGGACACACCCTTCCTCCCTCCCTGAGGTACAGGACACATTCTTCCTCCCTCCCTGAGGTACAGGACACACCCTTCCTCCCTCCCTGAGGTACAGGACACACCCTTCCTCCCTCCTGTGGTAGAGGACACACCCTTCCTCCCTCCCTGAGGTACAGGACACACTCTTCCTCCCTCCCTGAGGTACAGGAAACATCCTTCCTCC
>JAYMFT010066790.1:2584-14715 GCA_038088735.1 Panulirus argus
GAGAGAGAGAGAGAGAGAGAGAGAGAGAGAGAGAGAGGAGGGGCCTCAACAAGCTGCTGGGTTGGGTCGCTGGTTCGACCGAGCTGTTGGCAGCCGCGGCTTGCTGGCAGGCCCACGTAGCCAACACAGGCCTGGTTGGTCTGGTCAAACTTTGTAAATACCTGTCCAGGGTCTTCTCACACTTCCTTACTGTGCCTACCGCTGTGCTGCTAATGACTACAGCAGGCAAAGTGTTATAAAGACCTTGGCTTCTGATGTTCAAGATGTTCTCTCCTTTGGCGCATGTCGCCCTTGCTTTACGAGTGCGATGGTACGACCCCTGGGCACGACGGCATATAACGCAAGGGGATGACAGCCTGGTCTCTAATGATGACAAAGAGGACCCATCTGGGTTGGGTCTATGGCCAAGCAATCATTTGGAAGGTCGTGCCGTCGTGCCCACTGGGGTCACACTGTCGTGCTGGAGAGCCGTCCGTTCCCGTCGTGTTCAAGACTCATCCCAACGCCCTCAAGAGCCACAAAGGCCTCCCCAAGGGCCGCACCATCGTGTTCAAGGGCAGCACCGTCGTCCTTAAGTGACTTCCGTCGTGCTCCAAGGCCGTACCGTTGTGATCCAAGATTCATACCGAGGCCCTGATGGAGTTAAGTACCTCTGCGCACTAATTTCTTTTCCCTCACACAAGCTGTTTTGCACATACGACCGTAACGCCCAAGCGAATTAGGTCAGCGACATGACGATGAGCGTCAGCGAGTCGAGTCCATATGATATGTGACAGGGGTTCGACTACGTGAGGAGGGGTAGAATAATGAGCAATCTACCTCTAAGAATTCGACAAGTAGTTGGCGCTACAAGCAGAAGAACGAGACAAAAACGGGGCCCAGATGAAGTGCTTGAGAATGAACAACTTAGTCCTTCTAAGGAAAAGAACAATTCTATCTTCTTTATAGTCTTTTGTAAACTAATTCTGATTAACAGACTTTAAAGCCTAATCTCAAAATCATTTTTCAATAACAAACACGCGCACAGAGCTGTGGAATCATGGAACAACCTAAGCCAAGAGAGAGTAAATGCCAAAAGCTAATAAAAATTCAAGAAACTATGAAGAGAGAGAGAGAGAGAGAGAGAGAGAGAGAGAGAGGGGGGGGAGGAGGGAGGGGGGGGGGGGAAGGCTGGGCCCACTGAGTGTTAAGCTCCTCCAGTTATGCCCAAATAGTTCAAAGGAGAAAAGTGACGACAGACACACCACGAAAGGACATACACATATACTCATAATTAAAAATATATCCTCCATATACGAGGGGCCCCATCCACAATACGGCGAGGTGCCCTGCAGAGGACATAAATCAAAGAAGCACTGAAGGGTTCTCATGAAATATTTCAGTGTGCTGAAGATGTGCTCATCACACACTTGACAAACCACCTGAAATGTCCAAAACATCACCGAAAAAAAAAAGTGCCATGGGTCCTGAAAATGTGAGAATGTCACACCTGCCGACAAGAAAGTGGACCGGAAGGCGGTGTTGAACTACAGGCCTGTTTTCCCGACGAGTGCGGTCTGGAAGGTACTGGAAAAGATAATCAGAAAGCAAATGGATGACTTCCTGCAGGGGAGAAACTGCTTAAGTGAGAGAAAACACAGTTCCATGGAAAGGAGATCCTGTGCAACGAACGTAGAAACCTCTTATAGGTTTCTACGAGACAGTGAGCTCTGTTTTACAGACAATATAGAAAATGTTGGGTGGACGGTCTCTATCTGGATTGCCGGAAAGCATTTGACACTACCACACGGGAGGCTGGAATAGAAAATGGATCTTCAGGCATAAATAACGAGGTCACGACTTCGATGGACAGAAAGTAAATTAAGAGCTTGTCATATGAACCTTCCACGTCTCCATGTAAACCCTTGTAAGTTCTCCGAAATACGTACGGATAAAACAACAAGAGAAAATACTTGGAATTTTACAGTATGAGAGGTGTGGATGACTGGAAGACACAGAGAGGGATGTGGGACTGTGGACAGCTTAAAGAAATGTAAAAAAAAAAAAAAAAGGTAGTGTGACAGTACAGAATACTCGAGGAGTTGGGGCCCCACGAGTGTAAAACTCCCTTCCCGTTAAGTACTGTTGGGTGTACACACACACACACACACACGAGATAGATACCTATCTATCCGCGTGTGTGTGTGTGTGTGTGTGTGTGTGTGTGTGTGTTACACCAATTTTCGTGCATACGAACTCGAGTTAATAAGCAAAGACACAGGCAACAGATGTGTTACGTGGGAGCATGTGACTCCGGTCCCACACATCCCGACCACCGCGGCGGCGTCCTGCGTCACACAACAGCTGACCCCAACCCTACCGCCCCCGTTCACAACTCTGACGTCACAATCCGCCAGGCCAATCAGCGTGCGCCAAGTGCCCTCTTTGGGAAAAGAAGCAGAAAAAAAAAAAAAAGTTCGTCAACTCGTATGACGTCAGTCGTATTGTACGACACGTTAATATTACGTTATTTCACAAATACACACAGTACAGACTCCAGTATTTAAACAGATATACCTGAATAACAATCTACAAACACACACACACACACACACACACACATAACAGACATCACAATAAACTTGAAATTCAAGATAACCTTGAGAATAAATTAATTTTTTTCTGTAGAATAAACTTTATAAACGAGAAAACTGGCATTTCCGAGCCAGCGGCACTAGGGAGTTGCAAGGTGACTTTTTGTTTTTTTAGAGCAAGACGACATACGACCTTTGAGAACGACGACATACGACCCCTGAGAACGACGAGGTACGACCCCCGAGAACGACGAGGTACGACCCCCGAGAACGACGACGTACGACCCCTGAGAACGACGACATCTGACCCTTGACAAAGACGGCATACGACCCTTGAGAACGACAGCATACGACCCTTAAAAACGACTGTACACGACATACGACCCTTGGGAGAGACTGTGCACGACCTTTGAGAGCGACTGTACACGACACTCATTGAAGAGCGACGGTACGACCCCATGAGCACGACAGCACGGCCCTTAAGCAAGCAAGGGAGCAAGGTACGACCCTTGGATATAAAGCCCTCGACACTTTTAAGGGCCAGGTCACCAGTAAGGCCCATCGGGTGAACCCCAAGGGTCGTACCGCAGTGCACGAGTCGTGCCGTCGTGCTCAAGGCTCGTTCGTAGAGTCGTTCTTCCAAGGGTCGCACCGTGGTACTCAAGAGGGGAAGGGGGGGATGGGAATGGGGGGGCTTAACCTTAACACAGAGGCACACACACACACACATATGACAGCTCTCCACACAAATGACATATTGCACACCTGGCGCTGGGAAAGATTACCGTCAGTACCCACACGGTGGAGGAGGACCACCTTCTCTCTCTCTCTCTCCCCGCCGCCCTCACCCCACGGAGATGGCTACCTGCGCCCCACAGCAGGGGAAGAGAGAGAGAGAGAGAGAGAGAGAGAGAGAGAGAGAGAGAGAGAGAGAGAGAGAGAGAGAGAGACAGACAGACAGAGAGAGCAGCCACTCCACATCTATGGGGGTAATAAACCCCTTAAGTATGGAGTGAGTGAAGCTCGCATTGCATCTGAGGTGGATCCTCCTCCTCCTCCCACCTTTCTTTCAGCAGGAGTGGAATCAGAAGCCTTCCACCTCTATCAACCTCACCTGTTATCAATTCTCTTTCAACGTCATCTTTTCCGTCCGCCCTGATGTCGCCGCCCTTCTCCCTGTTCTTCGGTGGGGCTATTTCGGCCTCTGCCCTCGATAGAGGCGTCTGAGCGTTTCCTTACCACTAAGACTCACACCTGAGGCACGGGGAGACACTCTGCTGCTTCCAATAGTTTCTGTGCAGCGACCAGTCATACGGGGACAGACCGTTATGATACTTCCTTCCCTGCTAGTAATGCAATGCGGTACAGTTCTCTTCCTTCTCTATAAACACCGAAGATGCTACTTTTAACTTCAATCGTTTCCTCTCGCTGGAGATGACCTCGGCTAAGGCATGTTTCTGACCCTGCCGTTCCCGCTACTGTGGATGTAAAAAAAAAAAAATGCTAAAGTGACATCCGTTTGTACGACTGAGAGGGAGCCATCCCAATGTCCAAGAGACAGATCCCTAGGACAAAATGACAGATCACGGCAACTTGGTCACTGACCGAGATGTGGGGGTGAATGACCTTCGAAACCATCGTTAAGGTAAGTTAAGGTAAGGCTTGGTAAGGTAGGGCAAGGTAAGGCTGTTGGTGTAGAGCGCGAGAGGTGCTCCCAGTGATAACATTGAGGAGACGCCTGGGAAATCGGGAGTCCAGATAACTCTGTACACCAGCTGGCGTGAGGAGGAGCCGCCGCCTGATAGAGGGAGAGTTGTGACACGTGACTCTCTCTCCCTCCCTCTCTCTCTCTCTCTCTCAACGCCACATCTACACTCACACACACACACGGTGGGGGTGACAGCAGAAGGCAACACCGGGCGACCTTCAGCCCCCCCCCCCACCTTCTCCTAACACCCCCACACCTCTCAAGACGTGACCACCTACACCACCACCACCTTGCCTCATGATCACCACCTCCGTCACAGTCATCACCACCACCGCCCCAGCAGCCATCAAACACAATCGTCAACACCACCACGAACGCGATCACCAACACCACCACTCGCACGATCACCAACACCACCACTCGCATGATCACCAACACGATCAACACCCCCACAATCATCATCAACGCCACACTGCACCAGCACAATCCTCGTCACGTCTGCATATTGATGAGACTTCGTAAAGCATGTCGATCCTTAAAAAAAAAAAATACAAAAAAAAAAATTCGGAAAAAAATACTCACACAAAAACAAATATCCTTGAAACACTTTTTTTTTTTCTTTTCTTAAACCAAGAGAAGCACAGGGACCAAGCCATCTCTCGACGACCATTGTATGATTATGTAGGATCCTCAAACAATTAAGTTCCCCTGCTGTTAGCCAACCAAGCAAGAGAAGGTGTGCGCCAAAGGCTCTGTCAAGACGAGGGTGAACACACCAATGGTGGAACGGAGAATGGTCTACGTATGTATGCATACTAAGGCGGGCTGTACATGTATACTGACAATGATATGTATACGTATACTTTGACGGAAAGAGCCGTTTAAATTGAGCCAAAATCGACAAAACTTCATAAAATGGTGGACATTTCTTAACCTTTAACTGTCGCAATACATATTTACATATTTTCTTTATTTATAATTTTCTAATATTATTACTATTATTTTTTTAACCCTAAGACCTCTTTTATGGGGTTCCTACAACTTGCGACAATGCGCTCCCCGCGGCAACAGGGTAAGGTAGACTCCTTCACGATACGAAAAGATTCTCGACGACGTTGTATACACTACCACGTCCACTGAAGATCCCAGCCGAAGGTGAAATCCTCGTTCGTTGTGTGACCACTTGCGGTGGGCGGAATCCGGTAACATCTACCCACCCATCCGTACGGGTATACATACTAACGAACAAAAACAAGTAAACAAACGTGTAAAATTCCTGGGAGGGGGAGGTGTTGGCCGCAAGGCGCCTCTTGTCCCACCAGTTCCGGACTCCACCTCTTCGGCTGCTTGTACGGAAAACAGACGATTATTATTTCGCAACTGCTTCGCGAGGTCCAAGTACTGAAACCTCCTCCCTGCACGTCCAACCCAGCAAGCCTTGACGGACAGATAATTCACTCGCGACACCAGGAGACGAACGAGGCATCGGGTGTACGGGGACGGAACAATGAATATAATTCATGCACAACATCAACTGAACAAATTCCTCGACCTTCATAAAGGTGTAACCCTGACTGGCTAACCACACACACACACACACACACACACACACACACACACACACACCTTATCAGCCCAAGAATCTATCTGGCTTCAAGTGAAACACATGCCCCTGGAGCGCGCTCACCAAACCGCCTTCCACGAGACGATCGGCGCACCTCGCACTTGTGGGGCCCCCGACCCACGAGAACACAACACGAGACTGTGGCCGCGATTTTAAAACCCCTCTCCAGTGCCCGTGTATTACTTAATGTCTTCGTCCGAGAGTGACGGGCTATATATTAATAAAAAATATATAATTACAAAATGATCTGTCAACATTACTGTCCTTCTCAGCTGACCTTCGTACCACGATCAAATCTCTGGGGGCTGGCTACCCCTCCCCTCCCCTCCCCAGGGAGCTCAGGGAGACCTCCCCACCCCCCTTGCGGGTCAGGGGGTGGTGGTGGGGGCTATTTCCCCCCCCCTTAATGCCCAAGGGGACTCCTCCTCCTCCTCCTCCCCAAGCGGGGATGCTTCCTTCGCCCCCACCCCACCCCATCCCCAGATGCTCCCTGGGGACCCGAACCGCCCGCCACCCCCCCCCCCGGGTAAGTGGGCACCCACCAACCACATCCCCAGAGCCAAGAGGACCCAATCTCTCCAATGCCCGCCCACCAAGGGGCAGCAACCGCCCTCAGTCCCCGCCCAAAGGAACCCATCATCCATGCCCCACACCCCCTGAGGACCTTATATCCCTAGCCCAGGAGAACCGACCACCCCAGGCCCCCAAACCCCTGACTAGGGTGACGATGGGCCACCTCCTCCCTCCCTCCCACCACCTGGCTAAGACGGTAGGCCTTCTGCTTTGCTATCCAGCCCTCCATCTATATACATCAAAAATGTAGGACACTTACTGCCCTTCATTACATAACTTCGCCATAGGCCATCAGGCATTCTGTTGTCTGCCCTTCTCATGCAGTGTCCTCCAGCAGATGACCTCGTCATAGACCATCAGGTCTTCTGTTATCTGTCCTTCCCATGTACCTTCCTTTTGCCACTTCAGACTAGGTAAAAACAGCCTTCCTTTTCTTCCCTAGTGACATCGTCTTGCTTCCTCCCCTCCTTTCTGAAGACAGAACCTAGTCTTCCCTCCCTCTCCTCTTCGACGATGAAGATGGCTACCCCCACCCTTTTCTAAGTGGCAAAAGATGGACTCAACTTCCTCTTTTCCCCATCACTGAAGATGGGGACAAACCTCCCCCACTTTTCCCACTACGTGAAGGCTGGAGATAACCTCCTTTCGTCTGCCTCCTGGCTCCTCCTGCATGCAGAACCATGGGGTCAACATGCCCATCCCACTTTATAAAGAAAGGACAAGCGAGGAAGAAACGAGGGGCGTGGCAAGGTTAGATGTGGAAGGCAGGAAGGGGGGGAAGGGAGAGAGCCTCTGACACAAACTAGAGGGCAGGGAGGGAGGGAGGGAGGGAGAACCACTGACAAACTAGAGGGCAGGGAGGTAGAAAGAGACCTTCTAACACATAGTGAAGGACAGGGAGGGAGGGAGGGAGGGAGGGACGGGGGGGAGATAACTTGTGACACATACTGGGGGGAAGGGAGTGATGGAGGGAGGGAGGGTAAGGGTGAGAGCCTCCGACACATACCGAGGCATAAACCAAGACCTCAACAACTGTACACGCTTTGAACGCACACACCCTTGATTCCCACGGACACTCAGAGAAATGAGAGAGAGAGAGAGAGAGGGGCGCCCCCTGGCCATCCATCGATGTACACCACGAGCGATGCTTAGCTTACCTACCTCAACCTCACTACATACACTCAGTCGTGCCTGCCCGGGGGTGTGTGTGTATAACTAAGATCACAAAAAAATACACTTACACAAAATGACCCAGACACACACGGAGTTTGATGCCCCACACCCATACATACACCTGTCCACACGGCAACACCTCTCTTCCATTCCAAACTATTCCATCCTCTGTTACACTTTCTCTCTCTTTCTCTCTCTTTTCCTCTTTTTTCTACTTTATAAGAAAACAGTTGTCACGGGTCGTCCCGTCATCGTCAAGGGTCGTTACGTCGTACTCAAGGTCCGTCCCGTTGAACTCTCAGGGTTGTAGCGTCGTGCACAAGGGTCGTTCTATCGTACTCAAAGGGGAAGGGGGGGAGGGGTGTTTAACCACTCCCACAGGGATAACCAACCAAGCAACCAACCTCTTCCTCGCGCGTTGTGTGTGTGTGTGTGTGTGTGTGTGGAGGGGGGGGGGAGGGAAGGTCGTTATCACCCTCGGTGCCACCACCTCTCCCCCCTCCTCCACCCACCCAGGGGCAACAGGCGCCAGCAATCCTCCAGTGACTCCAACGGGCCGTCACCCCACCCGAGAGAGCCACCAGCTCTCCCGGCCCGACGACGTTATCGCAGACTCCACAACCTTCCCCCCCCTAACCCCCCTCCCGTCCAACCCAATCCTGGTGACGTCATTAACCCCTTTCCTACGACGCGTCCCACACGGCCACCAACCAATCAACCAACCAAACAACCCTCAGCCAGAAAAAAGAAACCTCAGGATCGTTGAGAGAGAGAGAGAGAGAGAGAGAGAGAGAGAGAGACCCGCCCCCACCCCCTAGGCCAGGTTATCCTTTAAAATAAAAATATCATAAAAAAATAAACTGGTCAGCCCTCTATGGTTTCAAATGGTTAATTAGCATAAACAGAGCTGGGGGACTCTCTCTCCCGGCATACGCCATGCCCCTTCATTAGCTCTTTCCTGCCATCTCTCAAGCCTCAACGGCTCAACAGAAAAAAGTATTCCCTTAAGTAAGATTTCAAGTTACCCTTGAGGCTAACACGCACCTACACAGTAATACAAGTAATACACACACACACACCACACACACACACACACACACACACACAAAAGGTGTCAACAGCGAATTCATTTTCTGAGAGTGCTGAATAACGTTCACGTAGACAAGTTAATATCAACTCTGTTCTATAACGTAGTAACTGAATCAATTTTGTGCTTCTCAATTCCAACCTGGTACGGAACTTTAACATATAAAGACAAAAAATAAACTGAAGAAAGACCGCTGGTAAACTCCAAGCTAGAACTGAATCTTTAGATAAGTTACACAATACAACTGTAATAAAACAAGTAAGAAAAATTATGAACGATGTTCAGCACCCACTGCACTGCCAGTATAAGTATTCTTTTATCCCGACGAGTATAAAACTTTAGAATTCTTTAGCCTTCCGCTGACATTTTTCTTTTTTACAATATATGTATTTTTTAACTTATTCTCCCTTTATAATTATACGGATGAGCTCTATGCCAAGACGATTTTCACGTTTTTATGTGTATTCAGTGTGACAATAAAGTTACTTAATTACTTACTTACTGACACTACACACACACACACACACCTTCGTGGTGTATTGGCTAACCTTGCTGACCATAAGTCAGCACGTGCCCGCGCCTGGAGTCGGACCTGCATGGATTCGAATCCCGGGCGCATAAGTCGGCCCTCAGCCAACCCTACGTATTCATCCTCCCTCTTAGGGCTGGTCAACGACTGGGTACCTGGCTTAGGCCCGGGGGGAATGTGTGTACAAACGTTATGAGTCAAGGAATGATGCATATATACAAGGTTAAGAGACGGGACAACACGGGTGTAAAACTCTCTCTCCCTGTAAACGTATATATGGTAATCACATAACACGGAAGAGATTACAAAATTTGGGGGCATTTACATGTAACTTGAGGCCACCCCTGCCTGGTAACTTGCATCCCCGAGGGGACATGACACACAACGGCGTATGAGTGTCACGCAGCATATACTCTAGACTGGAAACAAAATGCCAACACTAAACAAAACTGATAAATACGTCCAAGAAATCTTCATGTACGACACACAATACCCAGTGCCTATTAATAAATCTTAAAACACTGTGTCATACCAGTAACAAAAATGGGATGAATGTTACAATGAACTGACAACGAAAAGAAAAAAAATAATCACACGAAACCCCATCACATAATTCAACACAAAACGTAAAGAGTAAGACAACTCAAAAACATCACGTGGAGTATGCAGCAACACAAATGCAACAGTGGCACAACACACCGCTCGTTTGCAAACCGTCTAGAAGGGTTGGCGTGGGGGGAGAAGGGGGGAGGAACCCACTAACCCACCCGCTGCCTTCCCTGGGGGTTGCCCCGTGTTTACTGGGGAGGAAGGGGGGAGGGAGGGCGGGCCCTTCGCCGGGAGAACCCCAAAATAACAAAGGAAGAAGCAGGAGCTGTGTTGCGGACGACTATAGCCCTAACATGGCTATCTACTTCTTGCCCAAATTCAAAGCTTTTTTCTTTTCGTGAAAATCTTAATAAAAAAAATAAATTTTACTCTCTACTCTCCAAACATTTTTTTATCATTCTGAAATTTACTCGCATTTCTTTTTTAAATAGGCTTTCATCCAATACGAACAGAAACAAACTATCATTCATTACACATCATAAAATGCATAACAAATAATAGATGACACCAAATTTTCAGACTGTTAATGCTCTTCGTTGTTACTTTGGAAGACAATGAAAACATTTACAGACTATGCTCAATTTACAGTTTTTTATCACAGTAAATTATTCAGCGAGAAATAGGAGGGGCTAAAAAAAAATAGGGGACCCCACTATTTCAAGCCTGGAATGGAAAAGAATGTATGCAGTATTACCATTTATACAGAACAAAATCATTTCTCAATAACATACCGTAAAAATGAAACCCCAAAAAAGAAAAAAAAGAAAAATACTTAAAAGTCATACACGAACAAACCACAGTTCAAAAATAAGCCAGGAAAATACCTAAAACCAAAATATGCGAGTAAAATATGCAAGTAAAATACCAAAATGTATTTGACAATCGGTGTTCCCGGACTCCGCCCGTTAGCGGTTACACCACGGGCTTTGAAAAGTCACCTTCACTAAGGCTGTGTTGTCAGGGGCATTCGCGCTCCAAATGAATCCAACATTTCCCTGCTCCTGTAGGGAACGCAGCCTAGACGAAGCTGCAAAAGCCCACCGTTCCCCCCCCCCCAAAAAAAAACTCCAGGGGTAATAATAACAATAATAATAATATTAATAATAATAATAATAATAATGATAAATACATTAATAAATAAAATGATAGTAATAACAACAATAACAGAAAACGTGTCAGTGAAAATATCATTTCACACTAAAACGTTTAAAATAAAGTTTTTAATGCCCAACGATCAAGACATTTCGCAGGCCAATTAAAGGTAAGGTCTGTGGGCCGGACCAGTGGTGCCTTTATCAGCTGAGGGGGTCTTCAACCCGTGGGTCCTCCTCGGGCCCGACCAGCCAAGACCTCTTGAAACTCATCAACCAATGTAAAGCTGTATTGAACACACTCATATCCGGCTCGCTCCTCCTGCCAACCGCAAACTCAATCCTTTACTCACATTCTGCACTGCGTGAGGTCACGGACAGACAGACTTGAGGAAATTTAACTGTGAGGTAAGTGAAGAAAACCTCAACTAAAGAAAATGGGAACTTTTAGAGGCGTTCAATCAGCAAAAAAAGAAATAATATAAAAAACAATATTCAGTCTCTCAAGTCAGCCCAACAGCGTACGAATAAAAAAAAAATACTTTCAACACTTGTGGTTTAGTGGTTAGAGTTGCTGGCCATGAATCAGCGGGTCCGGGTTCGAGTTCCGGTCCCGGGCCACAGTCGGCTTACACCCGACCCTGCCTTCCTCCGACCCACTCAGACCAGTCCATAAATGAGTGTTCGAAAAATTATATACACTGTGTGTGTGTGTATGTATGTGTGTGTATATATATATATATATATATATATATATATATATATATAGTATAATCTCACAGGAAAGGAGACGAAAAAGAGCAGCTCCAAGCTTTCGACTTTATTTCAGGTCATCCTTTCCTGTGAGATTATACTACATATGTATTTCACGTGTGCATTGTGGAGCATCATATATATATATATATATATATATATATATATATATATATATATATATATATATATATATGAAGTAATAAATAGCAATGTGGGATATATATATATATATAATATTCGGCAACGCCTGGGCGAGAGCTCATAGCTCTCACACTTCATCTGCGAGTCCCCCCTCCACCCCAACCCTAATCCAACATCACCTGACAACACTTCAGAATACCTTCCCTTCCTCCCTTCTCTCTCTCTCTCTCTCTCTCTCTCTCTCTCTCTTTCTCTCTCGTGTTGAAT